>JAMZAV010012624.1:0-17288 GCA_024449915.1 Sweltsa coloradensis | reverse complement strand
AAACTTTAAATCTGTTAAAAAACCAAAAACTGGATTTTGTTTGTTTTTTGGTAAACATAATTCTAAGTGTTTTACAAACGCAATGCATCGTTGTTGTAATATTACTTTTTTCCAATATTTACTTAACTGTTGTTCATTGTTGTGTTGCTTCTATATTATTACATTTATCTATTTTTTCCCCCTGTGTAAATCAGTTTTTTAACTAAATAGGTTGACGTTAAAATTAAAAGATATATAAAAATATGTTTACCGGACGCAAATTGTTAAAAATTCGTATCTCTATGGATATAAAGTTAAAGTATAGTTTGTTTGTGTAGCATGCGCTTTTAGTTGTTCTGGTGGGACGATACAATTCTAATTGTGTTCTGTAAGTTTCCCTCAGTCGTTATAATGCGAATGCAAGGAATTGAGTCCTCTTAAACACTAAACAGCCCTCGGACATCCCTTCACAATTGTCCTTACTTTAATATACCTACTTAGACACCTGAAGAGGGGCATGCATTGGACCCTAGGCAGGTTTGCAGAGATGTAATATGTGTTTCTAGTATAATGACTGAGTGATGCTGTGGGTTGCAGGGGATGCGAGACCTGGGATTTGGAACAAAAGTCCAGAACCTACGATACATGATGCTTTCAGCTGACAAGACGGTGGGCAGCTTATGATTGGGTGTGTTTCCCCTCTCTCTCTTCTCTCTCTCTCTCGGAAAGGTGCCACTTATGATAAGGTTTAATTGAGTATGTGGAAACCAATCCGAAATTAAAGAATCCATTTGGATTGATTCGCATAATTACATCTACGGGAGTGTTTCCCGATAAAATTAATTTATAAATGGACCCTCCTCATGCATGGTCATTTAAGGGAATAGATCTTTTTTCAGAGTGTTTCCAATATATTCAGGTCTCAATGCGAAGGTTGATTAGGGGTAAAACACCAGCCCGACAATCGGAAGATCTGGGTTATCCCGGCTGCAACGGGTTTATTTATTTTTCTGGATTGATTCCCATTGATTCCCATGAATCAATTTCACCCACGGGAGTGTTTCCCGATTAATGCGATTGAGGAAAATTACTCTCTGTTATGCTATGTATACAAATGTATTTTTACGAGGGCACGAGATATTTTCTTGAACGAAAACTAAATAATTAAATCATAAAAGATATTTCGTGCATATTATGTGGTTGCCGTCCACTGGTAGAGCGAACCTTGATTCAGGGACCCGAATCATTGCTGTGATCACTTCGATTTACATAATAATATATGTATACTGACTATGACTATGACTATGACTATGACTATGACTATGACTATGACTATGACTATGACTATGACTATGACTATGACTATGACTATGACTATGACTATGACTATGACTATGACTATGACTATATGTTCCACGAATGTTTTTTTGTCCCGATGTTTGACATACATCACATTCGTTTGAGTGGGATAGTCTTACAGAAAGTTTCTTTTATTCGTTTTTCTTATTGGATGATTTTCGTTTTTAATATTTTTCCTTTCTTTTCCTTGTTTCGGCTTCTTGTTGTTTTTAGATAAGTTCATTTTTAATCATACACTTTTCAAAAATACATATTTAATATGTCTTCATTAAATAATATAGTACTGTACATTATTGTTGTAATATACTTACTTATATTTATTGTAATCCTTTGCAAATCACTTTGCATAACTGAATAAAAAATAAATATACCACGTACGTACCTTGTTATGCCGAGTGAAGAGGAATTGTTGTTTTATTTCTCTACGTTTATTTATTTCCTTATCATCCTGTCAAATAAGATCTATAATGGACGTTTAGAGGAAAAAATTGCAATGTCGCTGAATTTTTGCAGAGACCTTCCTTATATAATACGAATCAACATGCTAAAAACTCCCTACAATCGGATTGTAGCTTCGTCCGCCATATTGAAAAATGACGGCCAAAATGTGTTGGTTAACAAATATCTCCAAATTGTTTTGAGAAGACAAAATGTTGCAATTGCAAAAATATTTCCCATTCAATTCCCTTACCAAAAAGGTGTCCTCTATAGTTTTGCTAGGGGCAAAGGTTACGTCACAAAATCGTGGTTTATGTGTTGCTTATTGGAGTACCAGCTAATTTCCTAATTTTCACGCACAGCATCAAGCAATGCCCGGTATATCCGTAAGAAATCGATTTAAATACAAAATGACTTTCGTTCAGGGTCATGAAAGCTTCCATCAGTATTTCAAAAAATTTAGGTCTGCAAAATCGGATTTTGCATTTACCCGGAATTTGGGTTTTTCCATTGTTGGCATTTCCTCAAAAATGCCATATTTGGGCGTCCATTATTAAGCACTAAATAGCATTGGAGGAAAAATTATTATATTTATATAACGATGAAATATCAACTAAAGTTCAAATCCAATATGGCTGATAATTCATAATTTCCACAACTCAAAGTTAATGATGTAACAAAAAAAAGTGTAAAAACAGCACGAAAAGAGTATTCATATTGTGACAGATTGCGCTGAAATTTTTAACAGACATCCGGGACCAATATTTAGGATACAGATAACATTTTGAGCAAAATCCGTTACGATTTAAATTCACAATAAAATGCATTGAAAATAGGCTGAGAAAGTCACATTTACTTTCACGACAGTGGATTTTATTCTTAAAGAAATAATTTTTATCAATCCATGTTTTGAATGTCACGCGGTGACCAAAGTATAACATATCTCCATTCTCGAGGTTCCCCGAAATTCCGCTGGGAGATTGAGTAAACCTTGCAATGTTGACTCGTATAGGATTGTGTGAATTTCAAAACATGTTTTATTTTTTTATACAATCCAGAAAATTATAAAATCTATCTCGACCAGGGATTGAACCCAAGTCCCAAACATTTCGGGTTAAAAGGCGCCTTATTCAACTTGACTAGGAAAACGCCAGTGGTTGTTAGACCGAGACACGAACATTTGCAATTGCATTTGAGTTCATGATATATTACGTATAAATGATTGGGTTTCGAGTTTAGTTGGTAAAAGGACGCGTAAATTTGAACCACAAGTCTAACGCGGGAAGCGAGTTCAGTGCATTAGAAGAGAATGTCCCCATAAGAATAGCATTGGCAATTTTTAAACGCTTGTATCTTTTGAACGAGAAGTATTTAAGAAATATCATTCACATTACGTCATTAAACCCTTATTTTCTTCAACTATCACATATAGTAGAATTCTAATACCATGTTTAGAATTTAAAAGAGTTCGAGTTTTAAAAGAAGATGTTTGCATTTTTCATCTGCGTCGCGCGCCGATCCTCCGTGATTGGCTGTTGAATCGAAGAAACAAACATGTCGGACAGCCGGGGTCGCCGTGTACTTGGATGCTGTACGTGCAAAGCTGCTCCTCGCTAGTCGGTCGTGCGCAATGCGTTGGTTCTCTCTCTTTTCTACCGTGCTTCTCTTTCTATTGAATCGCTCCAAACGCGAAACATGCATGTGTTTCCACAACGTTTATTCAAATTCTATTGCGACTTTTATAAATTAAATACATCAAAAGTGTCAAGAAAGAATGGTGATTAACGTAATGTAAATGATTTTCTTAAATACTTCTCGTTCAAAAGATACAAGCGTTTTAAAAATTGCCCAATGCTATTCTTGTGGGAACATTCTCTTCCAATGCACTGAACTCGCTTCCCGCGTTCGGACTTGGGGTTTCCCTAAAATGCACATCTCTAGCCTATAGGAACCTAAGTTTTGAAGGCGGGAAGGAAATTGGTTCTCTCTGGTCTCAGCGCCCATAAGAATTAGCATGGTACGAAAATGTAATTCGCCGTATCTTTTGACTCGCGCAAAAGAAATCTAACCAATACCATCGCAAGATGCATGATTTTGTGATGAAGATGATGGCATTCTACTTTGCTCGATGACGCTTCCTAAATTCAAACTATTATGAGTTTAAATTGACCCATGTTTGCGCGCTGTCGCAAATGTACTCGGTCTGAGCGGCAACCTAAGCGAGACGCAGCCACGTTGTGTGCAGCTGTGGCATCCTCGCATACCACGCGCCTGTCCATGGTTTGCTAAATGTACTTCGCATTCAAGATTTTGTTGGCACATTAAAGGATATTTTATTAGTAATGTATAATCTAGTACAACCCAGTGACCTCACAGTAGCCACAAAGCATGTCGGATACCAAATGTTATGCTGATGCTACGGACAAAAGTGTTTTACGTGCTTTTTCATGAGCAGTTTGGAAGGTTTGGCAACAGTGTAAATGTAGAGTTCACTTCAACTCAAAACAAATGTCATTAATATTTGTGATAGAGCAGAGTTATGTATATCCACGCAAAGAGGAAAGATTATAGTTTCTTACAGTATGAATATAATTCCGGTCCGTGGTCGGGTTCTCGCGCTATCGCTTACGAAACATTTAGCACGGGTTAATCGCCTATAGCACGCTGACCGGAGAGAACCGGACAACGCCCACTTAGGTTCCCTAATCGCAACGGATAAGAGATCTCAGCATCGTCGCCGAGTTTGGTTGATCAACTCGGGCCACGTCCGTTGATACGTTAGATATGCGTGCAGTGGCCTCCCAAAACTAAGTTATTTCCCAGTAAAAGTGGTAAGTGTCGTGAAAACAGTACACACGTGAATGGTAAGGACTAGAATATTATAATTATTTTACGTTATATTATCATATTTTTTTTGGTGGAACGATGAATAAATCCATTTATATCCTGGTGCGCGGAGGGGCACTCATCCCTCGGCCGGTCGGCCCCAGACAATTATTTTATTTTGTGAATTTCCAGAATACAATACAGTTTCTAAATACTGAAATAAGTAATTACTAAATAAATTTGAATATTACTTTCCTTTACTGCTCAATTATCGGATATAGATTTTATGGTGCACAATGGGCAATAATGGTGGAGGTACCGGAAACATGTGTATTAATTAAGCTTCATTTGACTCACACGAACATTTGCATTAATAATATTGCACAATTAAAAAAATGCATAAACAAAATAAATTATTATCTCTGTTTTCAGACGAGAAAATAGTTTGACACTAATATTCAAATACTCCTTTTTACCCGTTTTTTTTGCGATTCCATAAATGTTATTTATAAATCTTGCACCGGAAAGGAAGTGTTATCTTAATGTAAGGTTCTTACAATTCTTGGGGAATATTTTATTAATTCCCCCTGTGTTCGACCAACATCTGTCAACCCCGAAGACGCGGTAATTTCCTAGCGGGGTCGTCGCCCCCCCCCCCCCCCCCCCCCCGTCTTATTTGTGCTTGCCAAACACATTTCCCCTCGTCTCGCGTGAAAACGACGCGGTAACGACGCGGATTTGATTTGTGCCTTGTTTTCTGAACGTGTTACAGGACCGATCTGATTATGAGATGTAAATTTGACTTCCAGTTCTAACCCGCTCGACAAGCCAGGTCTGCAAACTGGATTTCACCTCGCGTAAGTCACTCAGCAAGCTCTGTTTGCGTGCGGTGTTCGCGGGGGAGGCGGGTTCGCATGACGCCATCACAGCACACAACGGCAGTCTGTTCGCATGACGCCTTCACAGCACATAACGGCAAAGTGTGTTCGCATGATGCCTGTAACGGCCACAATAACAGACACATGCACATGCGTTATATTATAAGTAGTTCAATATTCACCGAGTGTATTCTATGCTTGGGTAATAAGTAGCTTATAGTTTACCGAATACAAATATTGGTGTTGACTGTTGATCATTATTGTTGCTTGACGTAATGCACTTGACGATGAGTGGTCAGACCATGGAGTTATAATGGTCAGACCATGGAGTTATAAAAAAACTTACGCGAGAACTGCGTTCGCAAGTGTAAACGAGAACGGCCCTAATTTGACGTATGTATATTGCATTCCTCAATCTCTGGCGCACCTAATTCATATAACATTGATGCATTGACGTCAAGTTATTTCATTTTATGGTTAGTAGCCTTATAAAATCAGCTCACTTTCTTCTAAGAATTCTCCTTCCATTATCAACTCGTCGGTAAGTTTTCTTTCTGGAGAGCGCTTCCCCCCCCCCCCCCCCCCCCCCCCCCCCCCCCCAGCACAAACCGTCACAACAACACAGCCGCAAGCGGGCTAATTATTTCCGTAGTCAAAACTTCGTAACACGTGTCAGCTGGAGCCCGAGATCTGGGAGCCGGGGGGCGTGGGGGGGGGGGCTATAAAACTGTTTAGCTATTAAATATATTTAAACTACCTGTGAGGGCGTGTATTAATAATAGAAGATGGGTATTTATTTATACACCATTAACAATCGGAAAATTCAATTTGACAACCCTTGAAGCAAGCTCCGGTGTTTTCTTGATATGTTTTTTAGTTGTTTGTATACCGGATAAACGGTACTCCGACCTTAATAGAACTCTTGGCAGCTCTAAACTTAGACCAATCACGTTTGTGGAACAATCAAATAAATCTTGTCGTAAGCTTTCACGGCCCGAGTCAATAATAAAACTTTGCTGTCGGGATACGCCGTGTCGATTGTCATTAGGTTGGTCATGTTGAAAAATCGGCTTTAGCAGAACATTGTGTTGACTTTTGTCATAACATCAACTTTGACAACACACGTGTACTAGCCACAGTTAAACAATACCGCCCCGTCTTGTACGTGAAGCTATTGAAATAGAAATGAAATCTGACAATTTTAACAGAGACGATGGGCTAAAATTGAGTAGAACTTGGAGGCCAACATTAGAACGTTTAAAGCTAGCACGTGCAGAACAAACTAGAAATATCAATGTTGATTAAACGCGCATGCGTCATGGTTTTATATAAAGGAGGTTGCACACAATTGTACTTTGTCATTCACTGGGTTGGAGCTGGATCGAGTAGGTTCTGCCCAGTGATTTCCTCTTCATATCTCTGAAGATGAGCTGTGCAATTAGTTCGAAACATCAGAATTTTAATTTTAATGACAGTCGACACGGCGTATCCCGACAGCCAAGTTAAAAACACTAAACTAACTAAACTAAACACTAAATATTTCTTAGAAACTCGTACTTTTACGATTGTCTATACAATTTTTCGATCGAACGAACGAGTACTCCAATCTTGATCAATTCGAAATCTTTGGACCAAGGTATGTAAGTAGAAGAATAATTTTTTAAATAAATCGTACTTGTACGTATTTCTTCGATATTCATACAAGTTCTTGTATGTATGTTACATAGATCAGAACCGATCAAATACTCCGACACTAAGGAAAATTTGCAAAGGACCTTCAAAAACTGTTGAATTCGTTGGTCCAGTAGGTAATGTCACTGTTTCCAATGCAGAATCTATCGGATAGGGATCCCGCTTTAGGCAGAACATTTTGTAACTACCAATCATTATTTCTTGGGTTTAGTACGTGCAGAGTCGATAAAGAAGTTTCCCCGTTGGGGAGGTCCTCCAACTCCCTATACCGCCCTGGGTTAAATAAAAAGTCGGTTTTTGGCGTTTGGAATCTAACGTTCCGCGCGACTCTGTGTGACGATTGATGGAACTACTTCAATAAAACTACGTCACTTTTCTACTAGTAGTTAACAGTCGATTACGACAAATGGCGGAAACGTCAAAATATTAAATACGATCGAATGTTGGCGAATGTTTTCGCATAAAGCAAACTCTCTTTATTGATGAGCATATTTCTGATGGAGTAGACCTAAGCCTAGGACCTAGGCCGACAATCATGAATGCCAAGGGCGTAATTACGTCTGAAAACTGTATTGTGGCCTTGGGCCTAGGCTACACTTACGTCCGTTAGGCTTGAACAAGGCATATCTCAAATTATTTCGCGCGAAAATGTCAGTGACCCCTGCTCAACACTTTGTAGTACAATAATAAATCAAAAGTAAACCCAGGGCTAATATGATTAAAATAAAATAAGTAAGGTAAGTAAGAGTAAGGGGACCTCCCCAAAGGGGAAACTTCTTTATCGACTCTGGTACGTGTAAACGGTGGGAGGGGAGTATGACGTCAGAGATAATACCACTGCCATCTCTTGTCTTCCAGTGACGCAGACGGCTAGCAAACAGGTGTACAGGTGGCGCAACGACACCTCAATCAGCTTCAGACAGGGGAGTATGACCTCAGAGATATCACACGCTGAGTTGAAGCCTTGCTTGCTCTCCATTGTAATGAAAACACTCTCAGGTAAATATGCACTAATATCGTATTTTTTTAAATAATTTTGTTGTAAAATAGGAACATCAAGAACTTGTTTTATTACTAAGTTTAAAAAATCCCTGCTGTTCAATTTATTAAAATCCGCATTCAATTGAAGAATTTATTTGTGTGTCTTGGGAGGGTATTTCTACTTTCCTTGACCCCATAAACACTGAAGGGTAAAGAGCTATAGTTCTAAAGAAAGTGTGCCCATAATAGACTAGCTCTGGCCAATATATTACAGTTTGGTCGGGTAGGGGATTAAGGAACAGCTATCTCGAGGTAAAAGAAAATATGGACATCATCAGAGGACTGGGCCTGCATAAGCGCACGGCTGCGTGGCTGCTAAGATAATATGACAAATGAAATCTTTAATGCACTTGGACATTATACGTATAACTGGTATGGGTACTCTTGTTTGGAGAGAAGTGAACAGCGTCGATGATGATGCATAATATAGGATATAACTTGTAGTAAATAAACATGGTGTAATGTCCCATGACATGAGTAAACTAACTTTTAACTTCTAACACAAGAACATGATAAATATACATTTGCATGTTATCATAGGAGGTAGAAACTTTCAACTTTTTCACAGCGTGTTCATAACTGTTAAACATTCTCGCTACGGGGTCTACCCTGGTCAACACATGGACAGGGTTTCTGTCCACACCACGGCGAGCACAAACTAGCATAATCCGCGCGATATGAGAACGAATCGCAGGCATTTCATTTAATTCGCCAAATTGCCGCAGCGAAAGGTTTTAATAGATTATGGCTCGCAATATTTTATCTCTCTAAGCCGAAAGCTGGCGCGAACATTTATTTACGATGTATCACGTGTGCGCGCGCGCCCAGGTGCAGATTAACCCTGGCGCAGCCGGACGCGCGCTCGTTTGTATTCATTTCCTGACGCGACTTCATAATAATTGTGTTTTATGTACATAAATACTGCCGCATTGTGAGCAGGAGGCGTACGGTCTGTTCCTGGTTTGACCAAAGATGGGCGGAATGCGCATGCTCAAGCTCAACGCAGATTCGTATAACACTAGAATATTTATTTCTTAATCAAAATTTTGAGAATGTGCTTAGGATCCTCAATTTTTAAGTTATAAGTGTTGCCTTAAATACAGACGACCTCCTGCCAACAAACTGTTGTTGTTGTGTTGGATATTATTCAATCTCAGCAATAAAACACTATTTCTTTGGGGGTAATCAACTTCTTTATAATATTCTATCAAGTATTTCTTTTTTCTGAAATAGTTTTGTGCCCTAAAACTCCAATAACTAACTAACATACTTCTGAAATAGGTCGATCAACCAACAACCAATGCATCGATGCTGCAGTGAACTCCCTAGCTATAACCAAGGTCTGCTGGATCTCCGCCTAGCGGAGGATCGTCTAACTCTCTAGGTTAGGTCGTCGCAGCAGCGAATTAGAAGCCATTCTGGGCCTAACTTTTTGTAACGCGTTATGGCCGACCATGTGTTATTCTTGACATGCTCTTTTAAAATTGTCTTTTTATAAGTATTAAATACGAAATATGCCGGGTTGTGCAGCAATTAATTGTACAGGACAATCTGATGAAGAATTTAGACTTATCGATCCACTGTTTCATCAAGAAGACGGGCGAAATGGCTCCAGTTTAAAAGACGGGACAACTGGACTGTCAACTTCTGATTTCAAGACTGAGGTTAGTTTTCTTTTAAAATACTTTGGCCTTACCCACCTAGGACCAGTTATTATTGTCTAGGCTATTGACTAGGCTTATTTAAATGTTTAGGTTTTTGCTCCCATGCCAATTGAAGGGCTAGGCCTAGGGCCTAGCCTAGGTCCCAACCTTAAGTATTTTGAGGTTACGTCGTAAGTAGGCCTTTGTGTAGGGGCCTAGGCCTATCCAATTATTCAATGCCTAGCCTAGGCCCTAGGGATTGGATACACAAAGGCCTAGGCTAGGTCTAGGCCCTACGCCAACCCAAAGCTAGGACTGATCTTAGTACACGCAAATGGGGCCTAGACCCAGGCGACGTAATTTTGTAATAGCTAGGCCTTATTTGATTTACAAAACAGTCCTAGGCCTAGCCCTATGCCTAGGGCCCTAGGCCTAGGCCTAGGCTTAGTCCCCCTAGGCATAGGGCTAGGCCTAGGCTTAGGCTTGGCCCTACATAGATAGACTACTACTACTACTATACTAGAATACTAGATCTGCATATGATATGCCTTAAGTTAGGCTGTATAGGCCTAGGCTTATATTTTTTTGTCCGATTGTAGGCTGTAGGCCTAGCTGAATGTCACACTAAGGTACACCTTAAGACGGAGTGTAGACGATATGTTGGACATAAAAATTTGCTGTGTACATAAATCGTTCGTTGGGAGAGGCCAATCGCCTTTTCCATTTTTGGCGAAACTCCATTTCGGTTAAAATTCCTTTGTAGGTACTATTTGAAATAGAAACGTTAGGCCTTTGGTTTTGTGGTGTTGTTTTTTCACATCTAATGGTGTATTTTTGAGTATTTCTGTGACAGAAATGAATGATGATTTTATTTTGGCCCCCCCCCCCCCCCCTAACCGTGCCGCCAACCGAATAAGTTCTGTGTTATGTGTACCGTACATGGTATCGCTGATAAGGCTAACCGCTATGCTAACCGACTGTCAAATGATGCTTGTATATCTAGGCTTGTAAGATTTCATTTCATTTATTTTTTTTCAGATAGGCCTGCAGCCTGGAGATTCTGAGACGTCCAACCTTCACACCCTGACCACAACTATTTCAAGATGAAGAAAACAGATACGCCTACAAAATGTCCAGGTTTGTACAGTTCTACGCTTTAGCACTAGGTGATCAATGATGCTTTATTAGCTCATGGGTCAACTTTCCATGTTACTGGGTAGTATAATAGGCCCACGGATATTCCTCTGTCTGAGCTCGGCACTCATCATGTCACTGTAATGCGAGCCCTGATACATGTTTTCAGCAATATGAGCTAAACGGTAGTGGGTTGAATTTGTCCAGCACAAGTTACAAAACTTTGTTATAAGTTGCGCACAAAAAATATTGCTTGCCTTCCACCTTGCTATAGTAGGGGTGGTACATGTAAACGTTAACCGATTTTCCCCTATTTATGTTGAAGGGTGCATCCCGCTGAACTGGATTTGCTCAAGAACCAAATCGTTGTTCATAGGCCTATATATGCATGAGCGGCAAAGTGGTCTTAAATTATGAAAAAGTAAATGCTCCTGTAGGCCCTACACTTACATTTTTAAATATAGCAATAGCAATAGCGATAGCACAATTATAATGCACTACATAATTATTATGTCATTTCATGTCACGAGTTGACACTGGTTTCTAGGTGTAGGGCCTATTGTCCACTTGTTTAATTAATGTGCAGTGTACTGGTAGGCTCTAGGCCCTAACAGCAAGAGTTACCTAAATATGATATGGCCTAATCTTTCATGTTTTACCTTCTGTTATAGGTTCTCTCTCAGATTGTGAATGTGAGGCCAGGCCTCCCAACTCTGGCGCAGTGAGCTTCTCCAACAGGATCGTACACCTGCAACCGCGCCCCAGGTGCTAAACTTGCCCTATGCAGCCACCTATCAAGACGTCCACCACTGAAGCCACAGGCGTCACCCACCGCATCCTCCATCATCACAACAACACTGCCTCGCTTCCAACGTGGTCTACCAACTTAATGCCCT
This sequence comes from Sweltsa coloradensis, assembly GCA_024449915.1. Classification (NCBI taxonomy): domain Eukaryota; kingdom Metazoa; phylum Arthropoda; class Insecta; order Plecoptera; family Chloroperlidae; genus Sweltsa; species Sweltsa coloradensis. Next base: position 5,402 of record JAMZAV010012624.1, on the reverse strand, counting down.
CAGTGTCCGGCAGAATATGTAGGCCTCACCTCAAACGAACTGAGAACCCGCATGACAGCTAGCCCCCCCCCCCATCAAAGTGTTAAACCTGTGGCCCAGCATACTGTTGAACATTTACCTGTCTTTTAAAGAGTTTCATTACCATAATCATCAAGGCGCTTCCCGATGACTACAAGCAGTTGAAACTCAGAAACTGGGAACTGTCACCTCATACCACCAGGTCCCGCCAGCTTCCTAACCTGACCAACACACAGCAAGCGTGCCCTCTGCGTAACTCTGGATGTGCCGCAAATGTTGATCCTTACTTTTTTGTGTCGGAAAATGAATATTTCTACTTAAATTTTTGTACCAACAGTACAGTAAAGCAGCAGGTAAAAAAAACATAAAATATTGGGTAATAAATTGCAAAAAGTTTATAAAATTTGAGTGAAATTTGAACATGCGACCCTCAGCCACTACTCCAAAGTGAGCGATAAATATTGCGAATTTTGACCACTACGCCCCTATATAAGTTGCAGGTTTGCACATAGGCCTACGTTAGTTAATAAAAGATTGTTGTTAATGTTTTCCTTATCTAGAAATTCTCTTTTAGTGCTAGAATAATTTATTTGTGTCATTTGGACTGGTATTTGCTTGCACTTTTTATCATCTGGACAAACATCGCCAGAGACAATTCGGCCACTTTAGGATATTGTTCAGGAAGGATATGCTAATGTCTATCTGACAACATTTCCACATTTCACATTCATGTTTCCTACATAGGCCTAAGTTTGGCAAAGTAGGCCTACTATCAAGCAAGACATTCTCTCTATATGGCACATGTATTGCCAGTTCATTAAAAAATGGGTAATATGACAATAAATAAATAAATAAATAAAATAAATTTTATTTAGAGTCTACCCACTCAGTTATAGAACTGATTTTCAGTGGGGGACTTTAAATCAAAGCGACCAAGCCAACCCTGCAGGCCCCGACGCAATCGACGAGTGAGCGATAACCAACCAAAGATCGATATTTTTAATAGGAAATATAGCAATCAGTGGTATGGACAGTGCGAACACCCGCGAATCAACGCCAGAATCAACAAGGCCGATTCAGAACAACTCTGAAATTTATTATGTGCTTCGTTGCTAGGACGGCTCCAAAGTCACCGTTTACAAACTCCTAAGACAAGAACTGATGGACTGAAGTCCAAATCAGAAGTTAAAAAACTTCTGACTTTAGCGGGAATCGAACCCTGGACCTTCTGCATTGGAAGCAGATACGCTAACCACAAGACCAACGAGCCACACAAAAAAAAATTTACTCTGATGGACAACCACACTATCCTTCCTAAACAACCATCTAAAATTTTACAATCTTTAGGGTGAAAATATTGGTTCAAAAGTATTCCAGAATAAACCTTCGCATTCCGCATTGAAGCTTGATTTGACAGTGCATTCAATCAGCCTTATTGGGTCATTATGTTAAAATTTTAGCATTTATTGTACGAAATACTATTAGGATGTTTTAAGTACTTTTTATCACAAAAAAATCCTGTTACTTAAATAAGATTATGAGCCCTGTAAAATTGCCATCAACCATCTCATAATGTTAGGTGTAGTGTAGGCATGGCATAGGTCTACTGTAAAATCAATATTTTTTAAATTTGCAATCTGATAATAGTCCAGTCACAGACATCAATCATCCACATAATCACAAAAATAATTATGTAGGCCTACAATTAAAATAAATTATGTTGAAATGCATGTTTATTGATTCACTGATTTAGCCTGATGATTTTTGCAATGTATTTTGAGTATTTTCAAAATACAGATGTATTTTTGTATTTCAAATACAAACTTGTCAATGTATTTTCATTTTGTATCTTGTATTTGAAAATACTGAGTTTTGAAGTATTTTGTATTTCAAATACAATTTGTTAAATATATCTCTGGTTATACCTGTATTATGTATGTCAAAGAGAATAAAGACTTAGCCCCTATCTACGTAAAATTATTAATTTGTATAAATATTTGTATATAGTACCTAGTCTAGGCCTACATTTTCTGTAGGCCTATCCTTTTGTTTAGGCCAAGAGTTTAACTTCTCATAGCTAGGCTTAACCATTTGAAGGCATGCTATTTCTTGTTATGTATTCATTAGCCAGCGGTTTAGCCGGTTCCCACACAAATACCGAAGTTAAGCAACGTTTGGGTGTGGTCACAGGGAGAGTGGGTGAATGCTCTGCCTGAAACTCGCGTATTCCACTGGCTAGAGCAGATGGGGGGTTTGAGAGCTAGTGTAACAGCTTTGTTCTCCTCGACGTCTGCTCGGCGGTCCAGGTTAGTGGAAGAACCTATATGACTGTCAAGGTTACACCATCCTTTCGGATGGGACGTAAAGATGTTTGTCCCCTTTGTACTTGTCGAAAGGAGTAGGCTACGTGCCGGTACCGTGTTTACCCTCTACCTTTATATTCATACTTCATCCTCATCTATCACCACTCATCGGCACTAGGGCCTATCAAATCAATTGTTATATGTATTATATTAATAAAGGTCCTGTCAATTTGCAGTTGCAGGATACAAACCACTAACCACATCCATTGTCCAATAATCTATCAGTTTTTGTAGTAGGCCTACTGTATTATCATTGGTATTAATATTATGCAGCAATAAAGTAGGCTTATCCCAATCCTGCACCACACCATCCTTTTTTATGTTGGCTACGTTGGCTGAACCATATTTTATTGGATCTCTGGATATCATAACTCTGCCTACCATACTCTTTTAAGTGAAGAGGAAATTTTTGCCAAAAAGAAGGGGGGAAGACAGTATTTGGCCTATTATTCATAAATCATAAAAGTCCTGTCACTTAAATAAGATTATCAGCAAATATAGTGAGCCTTACTTATTAAGTAAGCCTGTTGAGTAACTTATTGTTAATTTAAAAAAAATATGCTAAGTTAAGATAAAAATGTTAAGTAGCCTACTTGCCACCATGTTATAATACATATTTGCAAGGTATAAAAAAAATAAAATAAAAAATGTAGAGCCTTATAATAAATAAATACAATTAAAAACCTTACTTCCAAGTCTACTCCTTATTAAACACTATTATTATCACATTGTGTTGCTTTGGGTACAAGGCATGTTGGTAATAAATTATCAGAAACGGGCTTTTAGAAATAAAATTTTAAAATCATAAGAAAAATTGCTCATGGATATACACATCACACTATAACATAGGGATTTGAAATTATTTTTATTTTGTTAATTACTTTACAACAAATTACTAGCTTCATTTTTATTGTGTTGTCAATTTTTCTTATCTCGAATTTCACGCGATTCTTTTCTGGCCTCTATATCGTTATTTGTGATCAAGTTTTAGGGCGCGCTATAAGTAGATGTTCACTTTGCTTTTTAAAATTCCCTCTATTTCTCGTGTATAGGCCCAAAATGGCCGCTATACATTGTGGAACGGGTTGCGACGACCTAACCTAGTGGCCACACGAGCGAGTTAGACGAGCCTCCGCCAGGTGGCGGAGATGTAGTAGACCTTGGCTATAACCTCCCGGTCCTCCCGAGGTGGCACACGGATACTTGAAACAAGCACGGGTGTGAGACACGGCATACCCAAACGAGGGAGCGAAGCCACTTAATCAAAAGATCGTCGAAGATTAAAACAAAAATCTAATAATCCGCCGTGCGTTGATCTTTCAGATGTTGGCGCTGGGATAGCTAACTTTTTAAAAAAATATTCACTTGACCTCATGCAGATTCCGTGAAGGTGCCCGATCATAAATTTCAAGAGTTCTGGGCGGATAGCCAGTACCGTTGTCCCCTTCGTGTTACAGTGAATGCGTCTACCCTGAGAGTGTTGCTCACTCTGGACAGGGACCTGAAGCCCTACCTACTGGAGTCTTACGCTCCCACCGCCCTCTTCGTGTTCGTGTCTTGGGGAAGCTTCCTGGTGAAACCGGAAGTGGTGCCCGGGCGGATGGTGCTGCTAGTCACAACCCTTCTAGCACTGGTCACACTCTTAGAGGCAACGAGGTAGGGAGAGTCCATCATTTTTTAGGGGGGAGTGTCATCAACTTGTGACAATGTTTGACATGAGTCCATGCAAGCACTGCATAATATTATGTCTTTTTTTGTGATGTAAACATGTTCAGCAATTTATATGGGTTTTAATGAAAATAAGAATACAAATAATCTCCCAGCAACCAGGGTCCTGATCATTGTTGTTGTTGTTGTTCTCCCAGGAACCAGGGTCCGCCGGCGTCTGGGATCAACTGCCTGGACATCTGGCTGCTGAGCTGCATCGTGTTCGTGTTCCTCGCTCTACTGGAATACGCCGCCATCTTGGTTAGAATGCGTGGATATTGCGGCGTGGCTGTCAACAACAAAGTCAACAGCTTACCGTTGAACTACGTCCAGACCAGCACAGTCAGACACGCCGGGGAGCAGGTGGGTGACGTGGCAACACTGTGTGGCTAGAGACAACAGGTGGGCCTGGCAACACTGCTTGGACAGAGACAACATATAGGCCTGGCAACACTGTGTGGCTAGAGACAACAGGTGGGCCTGGCAACACTGTGTGGCTATAGAGACAACAGGTGGACCATGGCAACACTGTGTGGGTATAGACAACAGGTGGGCCTGCAACACTGTGTGGGTATAGACAACAGGTGGGCTTGGCAACACTGCTTGGACAGTGACAATATATTGGCCTGGCAACACTGTGTGGCTATAGAGATAACAGGTGGGCAATTTGCCTAGAGTCTCTAGACACACAGTGTTGCCTAGAGATAATAATGCAACACCTTTTATTTATTTGTTAATTAAAATCATAGATATTAGTCTATATCTCAGTGGTCAAGTCCCCCACGTATACTTTACTTGTACAGTTGATAGGTGGCAATGTGGCGTTTGTAAAAATTCATTAGCACTGAACTCGTATCCCACCATTGATGGTACACTGATACAACCTCTTATGTATTTTGTCCTCGGTAATATGTTAACTTAATGGGAGTCGATATTTTTGTCCAGGTATCGAAGAAGCCGTCAGACATTCTCAAACTTTGCAAGGTCCGAGTCAGACGCTACCTCACCGCCTTCTACCACGACGCGAATGGCATTCTACTAGACAAGATGGCGCTCATCATATTCCCCGTCGTATTTCTCTTATATAATTTCGTATATTGGAATTCGTTTCTCTACAACGGTACGACTGCGCAGGAATGCCAACACTTTACAATCTAGTCGTGTAGGCTATGGTTGGGTGTTTGTGCAAGTAAGGCAGGGCCTCGTGTCGTAACCGAAGTTTGCAGTCGAATTTGATGTTAGAAGACAATCTAGGCTGGGAGAGGGCAGGGGGAGGGGCTTGCCCTCCTCAACGTTCGAATCGAAGTTTCGCAG
>JAMZAV010012623.1:0-17239 GCA_024449915.1 Sweltsa coloradensis | reverse complement strand
AATTTTTTGGGCCCCATAAAAGTTTTTTTGTTTGGGGCAAAAATCGGCCCTCAAAAAGTTTAAAAAGTTTTACAAAAAAAAGGGTTAAATTCGAAACCGGGTTTAAAAAATTATTTTTTTTTTTTTTTTTTTTTTTCTAAAACCCTTAAAACCCCCGGGGACCCAAAAAAAATCTGAAAAAAAATTTACGCAAATTTTTTTAAAAATTAAAGGGAAAATTGGTCCTTTTTTCCGGTCACGAATATGTTATTTTTTTTTGATCCGATGTAGTGTAATAAAATTACTTATAAAAAATAACGTTGCCATGGCAAGAAAAGACGCGCGAAGTTTCTAATGCACTCCCACCTAGAAGTAATAAAAATCTTCGGGGAAAGCGTCTATTATTTGTAAACAAAGATTTAAATATTTTTTCCCAAGGGAAAAGGCCCTCTAGAGGGCGGGGTTTTTTCACAAGTAAATTTTTACCAGGGGTTTACCCAAAACCCTTTTGCAAAAATAAAAATATTGGAAAACTGGCCCGGGGGAACGTCGCAAATTTTAAAATTTTAAAAAAATGCAATTTTGGTCTAGCTTAGCACGTGCTCGCTTTAAAACGCGCCCAAACTGAGCTTTTCCTAGTTTTAAATATAATATAAAAATCATCATGATCAATCTAAGGCTTCATGCCATGTTTTAAAGAGGGAAATTTTTTTTGTTCTTTTGCCAGATGCTGGTAATTGTAAAATGTTTACCTGTTAGAGCTTGAAATTTCCCGATAATTTTTTAAAGACTTGATGATCTCAGACAAAACAGTTTGATGCAAAAAAAGGACAGATTTTGGATCATTAAAGTATGAATTGTGTGCTTGGGCCCTACAATATACAGATTTTCAGAAACAGTATGTCATGAATCATGATGTATAATATGTATTTCAGAGTATATCTTTGTAACATTGCTCAGATAAGTTTTCAGTTACTGATCGTAAATATATTCCGAAAAGGAGAACGTCACTGTGTAGAAATTATCCAAGCTTATGCATATATATAGAAGAAGTTTATACTTAAAATGTTGAAATGTAGAGAAATAATGATCGTATTATATTTTTATATTATTTGTTTGTTTATTCCAATCCATTGATGCATACCAAAGTCATTACAATTACAACAATGAAAATAACACACATAACTATGAAATTACAAATTATATACTGTTAAATGTCAAACTTGATGAATAATTTAGCATTTGAAATTTATCTTTAAGTTTCAAATATTTTGTTTGTTTGGTGGTCAATCAATTTTTAAACGTACTTTTTTAACGTTTTTTACGTTTGGCCTAACTCATCCACGAAAACTTTGCATTCGTGTACATTTTTAAAACGATTTTTAAAATTTTTAAATTATTATTTTTTTTAACAAATATTTTGATTTATTTCAAGACAAAAATTTATACATAAGAAAGCCTGGACCCCCAAAATTGAAATGGATACTTTGTATGGGAAACAAACGATACAACTTATTTTGCACTAAAAATTTCTAACTTATTTTTTTAGGTTAAAATCAAAAACCAAACAAGCAAAAGTTATTAAAATAAATGTTATTTTTTAAAAGTCTAACACTTTTCAGGTTAAATTTATCTTTAGGGACAGCTGATAACTTTGTAATATTGTAACAACTGTTCAGAAAATAAGTGACATTAAGGTCAAAGTTTAACTATGTAATATTTTTTTAATACTACAACACATTCTCAATTAATTTTTCATTAACATTGGCTTACTTCACTTTGGGCCAGCCATGGACAGGGGGGGGAAAGGGAGTTCTCACGTCATCCCATCATCCCCCAAGGGAAAAACATTATGGCCTCACGGTTGACGCGTCCTTCGGGGCTCCCTTTCCCCAAACCAAAATAAAAAACCCCTCATTTAAACTTTAATATCATTTTAAATTTAAAAGCAAATTTAGCCGGGTACTTAACATAGGCTCGCTCATCGTCAACAACGACTTTTGGGGTTTTCCTAGTGCACTTTTTCTGGGGAATCTACGTAAGACTCATCATTTCCTTGTGTTGACTTTTTCTTCATCCCCTCTTCCACTATCACAAACTTGATGCAAAGAGCCAAGTTAAAAATTAAAAATATAAATTGCGCACATAGTAAGTACTTTCGATGTATTGCCTTGAGCAGGACGACAAGAAAAAAAAAAATGACTTTTTCTCGCCTGTGGGTGTGCAAAAAGAAGTATTTTCGTTTCCCGATCCAAGGACAGACAGACAGACAGCAACGGACTGACTAAGATAAATTACTTTTTATGGGCACCACTGCCAGCTAGTTTTCCCCCCATTGCAAAGCACTGCCCTTTTTCTCGTGACCCGGAAATTCGAATCAAATCGTCAGACACAACAATTGGAATTGAAAACACAAAAAGAAATGAGGGGTGAGGAGAGGAAAGTAGTAGGGTAACAGCGGGGGACCCGAATAAAAATAACTCCCCGGGTTATTTGGTTTTGAGGAAAAATGTAACCAAATTTTGTTTTGAGGATAAAAAGAAAGACCTACTTAGCCTGATTTTGGGTTTTTGATTTCGTTCAAATTCCTTATTCAACCCCAATCAATCCAAAAATTTCAAATTTTATAAAGTTTTTTTTCTTTTTTTTGCACATTTTTGTAGTTTTGCCCCAACAAATTCCTCGAAAATTTAACCTCCCCAAAAGGCCAAAAAATGTTGTGGGAAAAGGGTTTATTTTATTTTTTGTCTTTAATTTAAATGGTTTTCCCCCTTGTTAATTATCTTTGAAGAAAAAAGGGAAACCCTTGATTCACTTTAGGAAAAATATGGGAAAGGGAAGGAGGAAGTATTTTAATTTTCCATTTTTTCTGTTTTGTTTAATTCAATGTCTTAACGAAATTTTTCCTTATTCACTTAACAAAATTATCATGTGAATTGGGGGTATTATTTATTTTTTTTTTAAATTTTTTATTTTTTTTAATTTTATAAATTTTTAAAATTCCTTAATTTTTTAAAAAAAATTTGTTAAAATATTTTTTTTTATTGTCTTTTCAAATGTTTATTGTCCTTGAATTCAATGAAATCTAGACAAAACAGTGAACCGTCCAATGTGGATGGTTTGAACCCCCAGGTGTATGACCCAGGATTCGTAGACAATGCACAGATTCGTTATTTACCCTTTTCTCGATCCAAGTCTTCCATCCAACTTCTTGATTTATGGCACAAAATAGTATCAATTAAGGAGAACTTTTGTATATTTATTCAGAATTTGATTCTCTTTTGTCCTTGAATTCAAGAAGTTTAGACCGAAAACTTTAGACGAATTTAGATCGAGAAAAACAGCTATAGTTTATAAGATTGGTAGGATTGATTGCTTTTTCCATATTATCCAAAATCATGATTTTGCAATAAAACTCTTTCCATAATTTTATTGTTGTTAAAAAATACTAATTTTGGATTGCATACGTTACGGCATTCTGAACCTCTTCTTGAGAGGAAAAATAAGAAAGTGTGGCTAGAAATTCACTTTTTTGTGTTTTTGTGACCCTCTTTACCTGTTTTACGAGTGATTAAACAAATAAACTTAAAATCAGATGTACGTGAAAATGGCGTTTTTTATATTTTATCTATAGTGTTTGTTTATATACATTCTTATTCGATTGATATTAATTCAACCTTGATAACATAATTTTAAATAAAAATATGAAAAAACCTTCACACAAATTTTCGAAGGTGGCCAAAAATAGATGGTACAAAACGCTATAAATTGACACTTGAAAATGCTATTTACGCACGTACCTTTATTTATTATATTACAATAAAAAAATGTGCTCTATTTGATTTCGGTAAACAGGTTGGATGGTTGGTTGATTTTGGAGAGGTGCCTGTTTAATACAGATCCACCGTTTGAGTGAGGCTAAACTATCCAAGTGGAAATAATAAAACACACATATTATGCACGTTTTTATTTTTTATTTATTACTTTACAACATACTTTGTTGACTGACAATTTGGTACTGTTCTCGGGTTTGGTCCTCTCTCTGATGGTATAGCGCTAAAGTTTCTCCAATGAGTTTGGTCACCCCGGTTTATTTGTTCTAGTTGAGGACCGCATCGCATTTTTTTAAAAGTTGCAATATTTATTTCATCCTCATTCCTCCAACTAAAAGTGCAGTTGATCGTCTTGCATATCATGTATGTATACGACATTCATAAAATAGTCAGTATGTCCCATCTGGTTTTACAGGTACTTCTCTCAAGTTAGTTGGTAAGATTTAATTTAATGTGATTGGCATTCCCCGGATTCCTCAACCATGTAGCCAGCTCCTGGAGTTGGGTTCTAAGCACAAGTACAAGGCTACAAGCATGCGGCGTGCAACACAGCACTCGCAGACTGCAACAAGGATGGATCACTACTTGTTTGCAATAAATGTATAGAAAACAAGTCTTTGATGTCGCCCAGCGACTAATTTATTATATTGTATGTTTATTGAGTGTTATTTTTTTAAAGTTTAAACTAACGAATCAAAGTCTCTAATAATAGCTGTTTTATCAGGTGCGTAACGTTTACATCATTTTTTGACGACAACGTATACATTGCACATACTTTTACCAATATTGGGAACTTATTCAAATTCCCTATTAGTGCTCTTGTGGGGGGGGGGGGGGGGATGCTGCGTGAAGTTAGCACCCCCCGCACTAATTTTGCTATATTACCTAAAGTATTGTAGCACTAATTGTGGGACTAGTGGCGGTCGAAAGCACTAATTAATGAGCACTAAATAATGTGTTTTTCTTAGAATTAGTGCTTTTGTGGGGGTGGGGGGGGTGGGGGGGGGGTACTGCGTGAAGTTAGCACACCCGCAGTAATTTTGCTATATTACCTAAAGTATTGAAGCACTAATTGTGGGACTATATGGCGTTCTTAAGCACTAATTGAGCACTAAATTATGTGTAATTCTTGCAATTAGTGCTTTTTTTTGGGGGTGGGGGGGAGGGGGCAAGTTCACGCATCTTGTTGTATCGTTGTCAACGAATTATCACAACATACACATAAAAAAGAGTAAATCACAAACTTGCAAAAAAATTGAACTAAAAATAATGAAATAAAAATAACAAAACAAATAAAGCCCTTTGGTCATATTGTCAAGAAGCATTAATATACTACATGTTGCTGTTTTCATGCTCGTTGTTTGTGCGTCTGCGTAACTTTTTTCTGAAGTACTCGGGAAGATTATCCTAATCCTCGTACATGGCTTGTTGTCCCAAATACGGTTGAACTATGGAAACACTGCAACGAGTCGAAAAAATCGGCCCATATTTTCGTACAGACGTTCATCATCATTCTTATAATCTACCCTACGCCTCTATTATTACATGAAACAGCAGCAAGCTAAGCTTTAATGACTCGAGGTTTATGCATGCATAGTGGTTGTATTACATCTGTAACGTTTCAACGCGGAATGACCTCATACTAAACTGTACTCGGACAATTGCAAATCCGCTTTGCAACAAGGGTGATTATTCAACCCTTCCCAACCGCGTTCTCATTGTTGGAAAAACATGCTACCCCTCTTGATTGTTGCATTGTTGTCTGTCCGATCTGTGTGCGGTTCGTCACCGGCTGTCATGATACGTCAGCGGTGTGGCTGCTAGCCACGTGTGCGCTTCACGTCACATGTAAGGAGACCCCTCGAGTCCTGAGCTGAGGGTTCCATAAGTACTCCTGAGCGCTGCTTGCCTACTTGACTCGTGGACTATATACTTGTGATCTCTGCTTGCCTACTTGACTCGTGGACTACTTCATTCAATAATAATTGAAAAAAAAATTAACATCTTCATGAAAAACAGTTGAAAAAATAACATCTTCGAAACACAACCAACTACGTCGAATAGGTGGAACTGAAGCTAAAATTATGTGTGCCGACAGCCATTGGTTTGTATTCCATTCACTTTATTTTTACTTAGCTGTGTATTTGAGAAAATTAAAAAAACAAGGTTGGTTTTTCAATTAATCAGTTTTTTTAATAAGAACTGGGGAAAACGCTTAAGCCCCGCCGCGTTGTTGGATAAAACGTAATTGGTGCATTGAGCTGCCATGTGTTACGCGGATTTTCTGTTGTTCTGTAAAAAAATCATCTAAGATTTTTTTAAATTAAATAAAATAAAATATTAACTTAATTTTTTTAAATAAATCGTTTTTTTTAAAAAAGAAAAAAATCGTAAAATTGCAATTTTCATAAAAAATAATTATTCGATTGCGCTCAAATTTAACACGAGTTTTTTCATTTATGAAATTAAGGTTCTGTGAAAAAATTATTACAATAGGATAAAGCATGTAGGTGTTATATGTCGAAGGAATTAAAAAAAATCGAAAAAAATCGTAAAATTGCTTTTTTTTATAAGAAAAAATTTCCCGATTGCGCTCAAAAACTTTGACAGTTCTAAGTTCAAAGATTTCGAAGGCCTCCATAAAATTTCATCGCAATCGGAGTATCGGTTTAGCCGGAATCGTGTTAACGAACACACAAAAATACAAAAAAAAAACATTCCGGATATTTTTCTCCAGTGTAGTGAAATGGAATCTTCGCTACGCTCGCTACGCTCATCCAAATAGCGTAGTCAAACGGAGGTCAAGGTGGGTTTTATCGTGTTACATGGTACAAGCACAGACGGACGGACGGAAATATAGGGAATTGCTTCTCTGTGCATTTTGCAATAGTGATAGATAAAGGTGTTTAATTATTAAATGTTAGGATGAGTAACAATAAATGTTATGCTCACCTCAAAATAATATAGATAATCGGTGTATTCGAAGGTGTTTGCTATTGCACTTATTTTTTTTTGGTTTTTTAAATCTGCAAGTAAATAAAAATATAGCGAATGAAATTGAAATCTATTTGTACATCAAAGCATTTTTCATTATATTTTTCTGATCGGGCACACGGCAAATATTGCCTCTTCACAGTCATGTTGCAACACTGCCACAACACCCATCACAGCTTTCATTGAAGATGGCTGTGTTTACGTCCGATTAATATTCATGTTCTTGAGTTATCCAAAGATATATTTTTTTCATCATCGTATTTTCTGTAAATAACGGAAGAAAAGGCAATTGTGAAAAATCCTTATGTTCTTTTTGACTAAATAAATCAGTTGCATATCTACGTTGAATTCTTTTTTTTAAATTTTGTATTCGAACATTGATTGAAACTCATGAATACAATATTAGAGTTAACAATTATACAAAAAGTTGAAAATGTTGAATATTTTTAAATTAAAAATTTTAGTGGTAGTAAGGAAAATGAGATTGAAGTTTAAAATTAAAAAAAGATTTGAAATAAAACCATAATAAAATAAATACATTCACTGAATGATATGCTGAGTTGTTGCGGTTCAAAATTATTTTGAAGAAGCAATATCTGTTGTGTACCAGGTCAGTTTTTTTAAATTTCTAATTACTCCATGTTTAAATTCCATTAAATATAGGTTTACCAAGTTGCACATTCGCGAACATTACACAACGGGGTGGAACAGCCTTTTAGTGACATCACACTTGGTGATGCATTTTGTGGTCAAGGTCGATACCGCAGATATACTTCAGTTCTCATGGCTACCAAGTACCAACACAACAAACAACGCTGGGATCGCTCGTCGAGTTGGTAGCACCGACTCGAGATCGGGCTACACAACATGTCCATTCGTTCCACTCTTGGATTTGTTTCTTATATATTTAATTGTTATTTTATTCTTTACCCCTGGGTGTAGAGACATTACTTCTTCAGAAGGTGTAATGCACTTAATTCTTGAGAGGCTTGTCGTGGTTCTGAACGATAACGCTCCGGTATATTTTAACACTTATCCATGACCACGGTCGTTTGGGAGAAATATTTGTTAGACTGTAGGAGAGATAACTGAGGAATACTTCACTTTTGCTAGGAAATTCAAAATGAACAGAAATGAACCTAAACTAATTTGAAAACAATTATTTATGTATGGTGTAGGTTTTGTTTAATTTTGATTTGGCACATACGAACGATTTGGGCGCTGGTCCGGAAGCGTGTGACTATACGAGGACGTGGGTTCCAATCCCGCATAAGGCATAGGTATTTTTGTAATCGTCCTTTCATCGTCTCGAATAGCCTCAGGTGTCCGATGATTTTTGCTAAAACGGTTGGTATAGAATGACAAAATTTTTGCATTAATTTTAATAAAGTACTTTTATATTGATATCCCCCAATCTTGCAAATATGATCCATTGCGAGACTTACGTTCAAAACGTGAAAAAATGGGAATACAAAACATGGATGCCATTTCTGAAATTCCCACCTAAACGTTTTTCTTACGATAAAAAAAAAAATTTACCTTGGCGTTCAAATTGATTTAATCGTTGATATGAAGTATGCGAATTTGAGTTTAAAAAATCGTACACTTGGTATAAATTCCCAAGTTCAAATGGAGTAAATTCGGTGATTTTCCCTCATATTTAATTTAAAATCAATGATATATTGAAAGAATAAGCGTACTCTATATCATAGATTTATTCTTATTAACGTTAGTATAAAATTTGATAACGCGGTGTTATGAAAACCGCGTACCCGAATAAAAAAAACAGACAGCTGACGCCTAAACTTTGTCTCCGCACTAGCCACAGCGACTCCCCAGAAAAAAAAAAGCATCGAATAACATTAGCTTATTGTTTTTATTTTATATCAATAACTGTGGTTTGTCTAATAATAAACTTATAAAATTCACTCCAGTATCACGTCAATCAGCCGCTTTCACTCACCCCCAGCTCGGAAAAAACTATATTCAAACTCCACCTAATTCGCATATTTCAGTCCGACCCAAATCTGATGATCGCTCAACACGCCCCTATACCAGGCATTAATATTTGCATCGGCGAGCTGTGGAATTATGATGTATTTGTTCGCCATGTTTCAGTGGTAAGTGGAATTTTTCCGCAGTGTCTCTAGAACAGTGGCAGCTACTCCCCCCCTCACCTATTTCCGAAACAATCAATTTTGAGTCGCGTTATTAAATAACTACATATTTTTATATCAAGTCGTGGGGGCGAAGGAGGGGAGGGGGATGGGACACTATTCAGTTGCAAGATTTTGTAAACTGACAATAAAACTGACAGACTATCACAATTTTATAAAGTATCGACGAAACACACGCTTTAAAAACAAGTCAAATACCACAATTTGCAGTGATAAAAATCGCAATATTTCTGGGGCTTTGGGGGGCCCCATGCAGCCCCCGCATAGCTGGGGTGCCTCCCCCCCGGTTTCCCCATTGTCCCAAATGAAATATCAGTCCCCCCCCCCCCAAAAAAAAAAAAAACAACTGCCTGACCATACGAAGAGTATACCCATACCCATCAGATACGGCGTGAGGTTCGAACTATAGCTTATACTCATTTTGACAATATTTTCCCGAACCCTTATCATTCCTTTTGTTCACTCTTAAACATCTGCATTCATATTTTAATACGTATCAAAACGTTTACCGTCCTTTCTCTCAGAATCTTTCAAATCTGTCCAGTTTACGCCAACATTTTTTACTTATTTTGCGACGAAAGAGATAGTCGGATACATGAGTGTTTTTTGGGGTTTGTGTATAGTTTTTAAATATGTTTCCTAGTTTGTCTCAACTTGTCTTCGTGTGTCTGCATTTGTTTTTATTTTAGCATTAATTTCCCCCTATTAATCTGAAACTAAACATTGCTTTTAAATAAAGCGATACAAATGCTTGTTCTTTGACAAATATACTAGGAAAACGCTAAAGTCCCGCCCGCGTGATGGATGAGCGTTTTATGGTTTTTAGTTTGCGTGGGATATCTTACTTTTGCGTGCTTTGTTTTGTTGCCTACGCATTGTAGGTGATTGTTGTCAAGTTTCTATTGTTTCTGGTCAATGGTATTATTTACCGTAAAAAACTCTTATTAAAAGTTTTATTTCTATGGGATTCTGGCTAACTTTTTCAACTTTTTCTTTCAAAGGTACTACATCCCCATAACCTTAATGTCCATGTATAATCTGAACGTTGTTAGCCCCGCCCGTTTGGTCCAGAATTGGCCCAAACGGCACGAACATATCGCACAAAAAATAAAAAAAAACTTATATTTACAGCTTTATTTCTATAGATTCTGGCTAATTTTTTGAACGTTTTCTTTCTTAACGTACTACATCACCATAACCTTAATGTCCATGTATAATGTGAACGTTATAGCCCCACCCGTTTGGTCAGAATCGGCACAAATGTCACGAAAAATATCGCACTAAAAATCGAAAAAAATCGTAAAAGTACGATGTTCATGAGAAATATTTCTACGATTGTACCCAAAAACGTAGCAAGTACGTCTAAGTTCGGAGATTTCGAAGGTCCTGTCAAATTTTCATCAAGATCGCATATGCCGTTTGCCCGGTAGAGAGCGAACAAACAGACAAAAATACAAAAAAAAAAAAAAAAAAATCACCCGAGCTAAATTTTTTGGGGGTCAGTGAAATTGAAGTCTTCGCTTCACTCGCTTCGCTCGCTACGCTCATCCAATTATATAGATTTTTAATTTTTTTTCTGTATACAAAAGTTTCAAAACATCAAATTACGAACATAAACTTTGAAAAAGAAAGTAAGATACAAAACATAATCTGTTTTAAAATGATTACGCCAAGTTGTATGCAGTTTTCATAACTGTAACCTGCCACTGCCATCATTCCCACTTAGCCGAATAAAGTTTCAACATAAAAAACGTCATTATACTTAAACTTCAGACTTCAGCCCATGTGTAACTTCAGTCCACATTTACGTATTTACGTACTGCATTGCATATCAGAAATGAACCATTTTTAAAGATAGTTTGCCCCACTTTTTGATTCTATCGAAAGTTTAAGAAATCATTTTCACTTTCCCGACAAATCCTCTTAAGAAACGTCTAGTGAGTTTGAGTTTATTTGGATTAAGGGCGCGTCAACCGTTACGTAATAATGCGCCAATCTAGCCTGGGGATATGGGGAGGAAAAACCCATGCTGGTCAAAACCGGAAACGGGTACAGGGGGAGAAAAGGGGGATTCTCACGTCGTGGTCGTCATCGTCTTTGTCATCGTTCGTGTTGTCATGGTAGTCGTCGTCGGGGAGGTCGTCAAGGGAAGTGGAGAGGTCCCCGACGACGACCGCCAGAGCTCGCCTCTAGTTTCGACGAGTAATATACTCCCCTACTTACCAGCTGGTGTTTGCGAGATGGACTTGCCTCTTTCCTCGCCTTTTACGGCTATAGTAGTGACATGATCTGGTCTAAATTCTACCCCGGGCCCATACGGAGGTTTTGAGTGCAAACATTCAGAGGCGGAAATAATTACACTTATTGGGCCCGTGCGCGCAGCCTTCTTTTGGGGCCCTATCGCAGTGGCGGATCTAGTACATAATCATGGCCCCCCCCATAATTTAGTTTAATTAATATCTATTATAATATATATAGTGTATATTATATAATAATTAATTTTAATAATTAATTTAATTTGGGGTGCCATAATTAGCGCCGCAGGCTAAAAAAAATTGAAAATGATGTTTTAGAGTGCATTTGGTGCGTTTTAGAAAAAAGTTGTGGGTTGAATGTAATACCGAAACAATGTAGTTTGTATGCGTCAATTTGTTTTGTCGTCATCTTGAGCTTACAATTCACAGCATACATATAGCAGACACATTTCAGAGGTAGACTGATGATTTCTGTCAGATATAAAGTAAAAGTGTTTTTCTACTGAGAGTTTTAAAAAAGTAAATTCATAATACACAATACTAAACTTGTAAGTTATTCTATGAATGGCATTGCTCCACTTGGGTACATTGGTATGTGTATATATATTTTTTCTAATGGCAGAATTCGGGGGCCCCTCAGCCACCCGGGGCCCTGCTCCTGCGCGCACTGCGAGTACCTATAACTTATAGCCGCATCTGCATACATTGCCTTCTAGAATACCCCAAGTTATCGACTTCGCTCTTCCCTTGCCCTCGCTATGAAGTGCGTTGTCCGTGCTTACCCTGGCCCTAGTCTATCACGGATATACCGCCCTGTCCGCCCATATCCTCAGTGAGTAAGGCATGTTTCTCTGACATGCTAAGCTAGCCCAGCGTATTATGCGAATCAGAATTATGTTATGCTGGCGCCATCTAGATGAGGCGAGGCAAGTTATTAATTAATATTACGTTATTACATAAGAACATTATTGAATTGGTTATACAGACAAGATTAGAACACTTATTAAAATGGAGAGTAACATAATCTTAGGGCTCAAATCAGTGGGGTCACTAGGGGGTTTGCCCCCCCCCCCCGCGCCCCCCCAATAATTTCCTCGTCTTCGTCATTGTCATCGTCATCATCATTGCATATAATGTTCTTTTTAAATATCCTTTCCATTCCTATTTATAGCGGTCAGTGCACTGTGGTATGTTATCGTTATTTGTAATTGTTTTTTTTTGTTTGTTAATGTAATTTTTATTGATATTGTATTTAAGTATTATCGTTGGATTTTTTGTTGGATCTTGTTGTATTTGCATTGTCACTGATATTGACATTTGTATTGATAGTCAGCATACACAACGACGCTTCTTTCCAGCTTCCTAATCTCGTTATATTGCTGGAGGTGCCGGATATAAAATGATACAAAAATAAACTATTGTTCGTTACTTGTTTCCAGCTTTCACAAATGATGGGAGGTACCGAGTACAAAAATATAAACACCCCCCCCCCCCCACCCCTTCCCTAAATTTAAGGGTCACAAACAGAAACCTTATGTAAATGAAAGCAAGTTTGTTTTTATTGTTAATTCTCAATTTAGTAATTCGTTTATTTAGCAAATATTAATTTCTATATTTAAAATACAAAACATTATAATATACAAAATAATTACGAACTTATAAAAAAAAACAAATTTACAACACACCAAACTACCCAAATAACCAAATTTAAAAATCAAAAATTTCGACGAGTCTCACGCACGCACATTTACCTATGGACGGGCAGAAAAGTAATGCTTTAGCTATAGGGTAGTTTCACTCCCTAATTTGTTTGAAGAACATGGTTATATAAATTTCCTAAAATTAAAAAATTATATTCGTGTTCAGAGGTTTTGGACTTAATTAGACATACCCCTTTTGTTGACATTGAGCCATTTTAAATCTTAAAAGTAGGATTTGATTTACAGTTATTACATGTTTGAATAGCATGTTTTCATTGAAATTTGAGATTGCACCACTTAAAGTCAATTATTTCCGAGAACGTTCTTGTTTTGTTCCTTACTGTTGCCTTCATTGAGCACGTGACTTAAGGGAGGGGGGTGAGGTGGGGGTAGCAGATTCTCCCCTCCTCCCACCACGCTGCACGTGGCCGGCAATGAAACCAAAACCTTCCAGACTGATGGTTTTGAATAGGAGGTAACTAGGCTAATGAGTCTTACTTGATTAGTGTTGATTAACGTCTATATAAATTCACTATGAGTAGTGAAGGGTTTCTTCAATGAACACCGGTAAGAGAGCGCTCAAAATAGGGAGCAAAGCTAATAAACCAACACATTGTCAAAGAAGAACACACGATAGAATCCTTGTTCACTCGGCACCTCCACCTAGAAATTTCAAATCTTGAAAAGAATGAAACGATTCTGCTGCGTTTGAACTGACAAACTTAACATTTAGTCCGAAATCTTTCTAAGTTGACCTAGGACAAATTGCAACAGAAGCGAATTTGGTGTCATTGGATTCAGGAAAAAAATCTAAATAATTCATAAAGCCCCCCCTAAAATCCCCATGGGTGGGTGAGTCTAATCATCCCCTAAATGAAAATGTAATAAAATTAAACTAAATAAAATTTTAAACCTTGTAACCACGGTATCTAATCAAAGCTTATTTAAGGGTATTCAAATAAAAAATATTTCAATTGTTTAAAATTAATTAACGCAGGTATGAGCGAAGTATTTCTCAATTTATCCAGCTGAGTTGAATTATGTTATTTCTGGATTAATTTCCATAATATTACTGTAAGTTCACTTGCCGTCGTTAAACTTCTAGATGTTTATATTACACATTATTTTATTGTCTATGCTACACGTAAGCTACCAAGCGAATTTTCCGCACCGGTGTATATTATTATTTTCTTGCACAAGCTGCAACGTACCCCATGCAAACCGAGTCCTGTTTTTTGAACGAGGGGCCCGCGTTTCTTGACAGATAAAAAGATGTGGGTGTGGAAAAGAGAGGTCGTATGAATCGACCTTAGTCTATAGAAATGTCATTTTTTACATAGTGCTTCACAATGGGCACAGATGCACTCGCATAACAGCAACCGTTACGAGAAGTTGATGTCTTTAGTGATAGTAAATATAGTGTTGGCTCCAAGCTTAGCATGGTAAACGCTTTATGAGTGACGGTTAATGGAGTACACGCGTCTGTAATTCACTGGCATCAACTCTAAATGCTGTAATCGGCGTCGACTTGACACCGAATGTTAATTTAGGGAAGTAGTTATGATTCTGTTGTAAAACACAGATATTATATCGTTGTTAGTTGAGCATTTGAGTGGAATGCTGCGCAAGACAGTGTAATGAAGGCATTACGGGCGTCGTGGAATTAGTGTATTTTGTATCTGTCAAAGTACCTATACCTGTACGCGCTATGTGTTTAAAAAGGTGATCATCATGGGTAATCAAAGGAAATTGTATGGTTATTTTTTCGTTGAAGACAAATTGGGAATTATACCAAGAACATATTACTTTCAAAATGCTAACAATAGTTATTAGCGGATAATTTGGATATCATGTAGTTTTAACCCTGATTATAACTACTGTTTTCTTACTGTTTTCATTTAAAATTGTGGAAATATATTTTCTTGTATACTATATATCTATACACGAATGATCATATTTTTTAAAATAACTTAAGTCAAGATGAGGTAGGTATAGTGAAGTGAAAGTAATATTTATGTCTTTAAAAAATACTTTCATTTTCAAGCTAATTATAATCAAACCGTTGATTCAACAAATTCTCTTTAAAAAATAATGTGTTATGCATCCTTGATAAAATACCATTTGAATAATAAGGAAACAAAAACTTTAAGAAAAAGAAAAAACAGAAAATTAAAAGAGAAAAATGGAAAACGCATTAAAAAAAACCAATCAATACTTCTTTATTTTAATTGTATTGCATTTATTGAATAATTCAATCAAAGGAGTAACAACTGTTATATTTATTTATTTATTTATTGCATGTTCCCCCCTTTCATTCCTAAAAACTGATTAACACAACAATGTTTACAAAGTCAACAATAATATATTTAATGCAATTCAGAAGTTCACAAGTTCAGAAGTTCATCCACCACAATATATTAACAATTCTCCCTTACGGGAGTGTTTCCCGACTAACCAAATCGAGAAACAATAAATAATTAAATATGTTTGAACTATTCTATTTTTACCGGGTTGTTAAACACACTCAATTTGATTGTTTTGAATGTTGTGTTTAGGTTTTCCAACGCACCACAAGGAACCACACAATTCGTTCTAGCAATAACCTCCAATGTTAATTATCTTCTTAATGTCGCCTCAAAGAATGTCTCCTCTTTTTTATCAAGGTCCTGTGAGTGTGCCGGCGAAGAGCGACGCTCAGACGGAGCTAATTTTAATTAATTGAAACTAATCATCTCTGAACCGACCCAACTCAAATGTACGGTAGCTAGAGGTTCAACCACTGCCAAACTCTGACACGATAACTAGAGATGAACAAATATTTCGATTACCGATAAAATATTTATTTAGTTACGAACATTATTGCATGATAATAATTATTGATTACTATAGCGAAGCTTTCAGTTTCGCTACCCTGATAAAATAGCTCGAGTGTGCTTTTTTTGTCTGTTTGCTCTCTGTCGGAGATGATTCGTGATGAATTTTTTTTTTAAATTTTTATTTACTACAATTCAGAAATTAAAAAAGTCCGCTCCAACCGGGAATCGAACCACGGATCTCCCACATTCCCACATTGTTATATGCAACTACAATTCAGAGATTAAAATGTACCCGTCCTGATGGTCTAGTGGTTAAGACGTCCACCTGGAATGTGGGAGATCCGTGGTTCGATTCCCGGTTGGGGCGGACTTTTTTAATTTCTGAATTGTAGTAAATAAAAACAATTACACCCACGAAATCAAGAAATAAATTTCGTGATGAAATTTTGAAGGGACCTTCGAAATCTCTGAACTTAGACCTGCCACGTTTTTGGGTTTAATCGATCAAATATTTCCAATTATTATCGAACTTGTACCTTTTTTTCGATTCTAAGTACGATTTTTCCGATTCTAAGTACGATTTTTCCGCGATTTTTGGCTCTCTACCGGGCAAACGGCTATCCAAATGAAACTTTATGGCAATGTTTGAAATCACTGAAATTAGACAGGTTTTGACGATTTTGGGTACAATCGAAGAAATATTACTGATACAAATCGTACTTTATGGCGCGACGAAGCACTTGTAGGTTTTCGGTCTTCTCTCACTGACTCGCAGGTTTGCAGTCAGCGCAGTCAGACGTATATACGAACGAAACATAAACTCATACTATAAAAATATATAAATAGTCAACTAAAACCGCTTATCCATCTACGCGACTGGAAAAAGGATCCGCGAAGCGGCCAGGTATATAGTAAAATTATTTAAAATAGACGCCTCGTTGCACGCTATAGCGAGTGATTCGCCGTCTGGCACTTCGCTGCTAAGTGCTACCAACCTTGCAAATACAGAAAGACGTCCTCAAGTACTGCTCGCAGTCACCAGTCATTATGCTCCCTGAGAACATAAAAAAATCATGAATTCAAAAACAACATAGTTTTTTTTTACTGATATGATTGTTTTGATGTTGTATGTTTGTTTGTTTGTAAAACCAGAATGTGTATTTGTGTAAAAACTAAGAAAATATTTAATGTTATTATCGACAAACGGTTGGTTAAGTAAAAAAAAACAATTATCATTTTCCACGCTCAGACAAATTAATAATATTGATATTGAAAATAATATAAATAGAAGGTAAAAAAATAGTGAATCAAATTGGTTTCACTGCTTTATTTTTGTTTGTATAAACATTCATTTGCACCATAGAAAGAGATTGTAAGGGGGATACTCTTTTTTGCACGTGTAGATCGGGCTTACACTAACTCACCGTGCTTGAACAGGCCGCAGTCTAAGCTCCCAGAACTGGCCCCAAAAAAGAAATTTTTTTT
>JAMZAV010012622.1:0-18398 GCA_024449915.1 Sweltsa coloradensis | reverse complement strand
GGGGCCCTTTTTTTTTTGGGTGTTGGGCAATTTTGCTTTACGAAGGGGGTCTTGGATTTTGGGTCATTTACCAAAAAAAACAGTTGCGAAAAGTGACATTTCGATTGACGACACTTTTTTTTCCCCAAATTTTATTCCGTTTTTTTTTAAATTTTCACACCACCTGGGAATCCCCATCTGGGGGAATGAACAAATGGGCCCAAAATTTTGGAAATTTGGACTTCCAGGGGTGTTTCATTTTTTTTTGAACTAGGGGCCGGCTTTGGGAAATTTTTTTCGCCGATAAAGGAATTTTTTGAAATTTTCTTTTGGTTGCCCCCTGCGGGCAGGGCAGGGGCTACTATGCAAAACCAAAATTTTAAAAATTCCGCCATCTTGCCCTATGTACTTGTCCGCTCAA
This sequence comes from Sweltsa coloradensis, assembly GCA_024449915.1. Lineage (NCBI taxonomy): Eukaryota > Metazoa > Arthropoda > Insecta > Plecoptera > Chloroperlidae > Sweltsa > Sweltsa coloradensis. Next base: position 17,998 of record JAMZAV010012622.1, on the reverse strand, counting down.
TCGGTACATCGGTCAAAATGAGACTTTTCTCGCCCGGGGGGCGGGGTTTTTTAAAAAAGGAGGATGGGGTCCAAATCCTAGTCGGAATGTCAAATTTTAAGACGTGTGAAAAAAAAATTTTTTTGGTTTTCCCAAAAAAAAGGTTTTTAAATTTTGGGGAATTTCCAAAAAAACTTTTCCTTTTTTAAACAGCTGGGCCCATTTTTTGCCGACGGGTCCATTTGGGCGCAATGGAGTGGGCGGACGAGGCCGCCTTTTTGCTTTACGGGAAAAAGTTCCGGGCATTCCAAGAATTCCAGGAAATTTCCCGTATAGTGTAAGTTGGCCATTTTAGAAATTTTTTTAAACAGGGGTTCGGGCGAAAAGGGGAGTCATTAAATGCGAAAAAAAATTCCTGGAAAATTTTTCCTCCGAGAATACCGGATAATGACGGGAAATTTTCGGGGAATTTTTTTAAAGTTTCAGATTTTGAAATTTTTTTCGCCAAAAAAGTTTAGAAAGGAAAACATGTGGGGGTCCCCCCAAAAAATTTTTCCCGGCAATGGAAATCCTGGAATTCCGGGAAAGACGGGAAAATCACCGAAAAAAACCCCGTCCGGACCGCAGGACGGCCCCAAAAACGGACCGGGTTTGAACTAATCGACCTGGGAAAAATTAACGGGGGGGGTGGGGGGGCTCTGGGGGGCCGAAGGCCTAACCCAAAAAAGCGACCCGTGGGCGCGCGAAGCACCCTTGGCTTATTTATTTTCTTATCTTACTATATAATACTTTTTTAAAAACGGACCAAAGTGTCTTGCGCGTAGCGCCCACTTTTCTTGCGCGTGGGCCCCCGGCCAGACGCCCCTTTGCTGTGTAGGGGGGTTTTTTCCCCCTCGAAATTTCACTTGCTACAGGGAAAAAAAAATAGTGCGTCGATTCGGCCCATTTATTTTCGAGCCACAGTGGCGGAGGGGGAAAAATGGTCATTTCAGGAAATTAGGTTTTTTCAGGGGGGGTTTTATTTTTAGGGCGGGGAGGGTTTTTAAACGGATCCGGACGGGACCGATGGTTGGGGGTTTTTGGATTTTTTGATTTTTTGGGTTTTGTTTCAATTTGCTTTTCGGGGGCCCCATCTTGGTTTTTGGGCCCAAATACCGGAAAAAAATGTTTGCAAAAAATAAATTTCGTTCCCGCCTTGTTTTTCCGCTTTTGACCCCAATTTTTTCCAAATTTTGAACCCCCTAGGGAATGGCCCATCTCAGGGAACTTGAGCTTTCGGGGAATTTAAAAAAATTGGACATTCCAAGGCATTTTTTTCAGTTTTTTTACCTAGAGGGGCCCCCCTTTTGGCAATTTTTTTCACCGTAAAGTTTTTTTTGTAATTTTTTTTTTGGGGGGGTTGGTCCCATGGGGGCAGCATGAGCCACTTTAAAAACCCAAAATTTTTGGAAAATTCCGCCATCTTGCCCTATGTGATTGTCCGCTGAATGGGTACGCTAGGGGCCGAAATGCCGTTTCTCGACCAGGGGGGCTTTTGTTTTCAAAACGAAGGGGTTTGGGTCCGTACCCAGTCAGGGTATGTCAAATTTAAAAAGGTGCAGAAAATTTTTTGGGTTTTCCCAAAAAAAAAGGTTTGGGGATTTTGGAATTCCAAAAAACTTTTTTTTTTTAACAGCCCGGCCAGTTTTTGTCCGATCGGGTGTTTTTGGGCGCAAAGAGAGCGGGGGGACGAGGAACTTTTGGCGTCCAGGAAAAGTGTCTGGAAATTCCCGAATTTAGGAAATTTCCCGGGAAAAATGTAAAAGTTGTCCCATTTTTCCAAATTTTTTTTTCCCCAGGGGGTTTGGGGGGCAGGGCGATTTTTTAATGCGAAAAAAAAAGTCTTGGAAGAATTTCCCTCCCGGGGGAATTCATGGAATAACGGCGGGAAAATTTCCCGGGAAAATTTTCCAAAATTGTCGGGTTTTTAAAAAATTTTACCAAAAGTTTGGGGGAAACAAAGGGAAGTGCCAGGGGGGCCCCAAAAATTTATCCGGGCGAAAGGTATCCCGGAATTCCGGGAACGAGAGGGAAAGCCCCAAAACACGCGTCCGGTCCGCGGACGGCCAAAAACGGACCGATTTAAAAAAGATTTTACCGGAAAAATTACTGGGGGGGAGGGGGGGCAAAAAGGGGTTGCCGGAAGAAAAGGAACACAAAAATCCAGGAATTTTCGGGAATAATGCCGAAAATTTTTCCCCAAAAAAAAAAAAAAAAAAAAAAACAGACAAAAAAAAAAAAAAGGGACGCTTTAGTAGCGAAGCCAAGGGGGCTGGGCGCCCCATTTTGGGCCGCGAAGCACACCCTTGTCTTATCTTTCTTATCTTTCTTACTATAATATTTTTTTTAAAACTAAAACCGACCTTTTTGCCGTAGCGCCCCCTTTTTCATTGCGCGTAGCCCCCGGGGCCAACCCCCTTTGCCCCGTGTAGGGTGGTTTTCTCCCTCGGAATTTCACTGGCTACACAAAAAAAATATGACGTAAAATGGGACCATTTATTTGCGGCCACAGTGCGGACAGGGGAAAAGGTCATTTCAGGAAAATGCTGTTTTTTGGGGCGGTTTTTTTTATGGGGGGCAGACGGTTCGGGGGATCCGGAGGGGGGGGGCCCGGAGGGGTTTGAGGGGTTTTGGGTTTTTGGTTTTTTGGTTTTTGTGGAAATTTTTGCATTTCGGCAGCCATTTTGGTTTTTGGCCAATCTAAAAAATGAGCTTGGAATAGTCATTTGGGTTTGGCGGCATTTTTTTTTCCACATTTTTTGTTTCCCAATTTTTTCAAAATTTTGATACCACCTGGGGAAGGTTTTTTATCTCGCTTGAAGGGGAGATCTCGGGATTTTTTCAAAAATTTGGACATTCCAGGGCGGTTTAAATTTTTTTACCCTAACGGCCGCCTTTGGCAATTTTTAGCCGTGAAGGTTTTTTTTTGTAATTTTTTTTTTTTGGTTGCGTCCAGCGGGATGCATGGGACTATAAAATACAAAATTTTGGAAATTCCCCCATCTTGCCCTATCTGACTTTTCCGCTAAATCGGTACACTACGGCCAAAATTGCCCTTTTCTCGCCCGGGGGGGGGCAGGGTTTTCAAATGGGGGTGGGGTCCGAATACCTAGTCAGGATATGTAAAATTGAAGACGATGCAAAAAATTCTTTGGATTTCCCAAAAAGGGTTGGGATTTGGAATTTCCAAAAAAACATTTTTTTTTTTAAACAGCTGGGCCCATTTTTCCCGATCGGGCCTTTTTTTGGGCAAGAGGCGGGGGACGGGGCCGTTTTTAAAACGCCCTTTGGAAAAGAGTCTGGAAATTTCCGGGAATTCCGGGAATTCCAAAAAGTTTAAATGTGTCCGTTTCAATTTTTTTTTTCCCCCAGGGGTTCGGGGCGGCGGGGCGAGTGGTTTAATGCGAAAAAAAGTTTTGGAAGAATTTCCATCCGGGGTTTTTCCCCTGGAATGATGGGGGGGAAATTTCCCGAAAATTTCCAAATTTGTGGGATTTTGGAATTTTTTTGCCCAAAATGCTTGGGGCCACCAAAGGCAAGTCCAGGGGTCCCTAAAAATTTCATCCGGACAAATGGATATCCTGGAATTCCGGGAACGACGGAGGAAATTGACCGAAAAACACGCGTACGGTCCGCAGGAGGCCAAAACGGGACCGTTTAAATATATCGACCCGGCAAATTACGGGGGGCTGCGGAGGTTCTTGGGGGGGCCAAAGGGCCCAAACCCAAAAAAAGCGACCGTGGGCCGCGAACACAATTTACTATAAATACTCTTTTAAAACGGGGCCCCCCGAGTGTCTTGCGCTAGCGCCCACGTTCATTGCGCGTAGCGCCCGGGCCAACGCACCTTTGCTCGCGGGGGGGGTTTTTTTTTCCCCGAAATTTCATTTGCTACACAAAAAAAAATATGACGTCGATTGGGGACCTTTTTATTTTCGAGCCACGTGGCGGACAGGGAAATGGTCTTTTTCAGGAAAAGTGGTGTTTTTTGGGGCGGTTTATTAAATTGTTTCAGACGGTCGACGGATCCGGAGGGGCCCGGGGATGGTTGGGGGTTTTTGGATTTTTGATTTTTTGGGTGTTGGGGCAATTTGCATTTGGGCGGCATTTTGGATTTTGGCCAATCCGGAAAAAAGGGCTTGCGAAAAGTGACTTTTTCGTTTACCAACACTTTTTTCCCCAGTTTTTTTCCCAAATTTTTTAAAAAAAATTTTGATACCACCTAGAGAATGGCCCATCCGCGCTAACACAAAGGGCTTTTTGGAATTTTCCAAAAATTTGGACAATCCAGGACAGTTTCATTTTTTTACCCTAGAGGGCCCGCCCTTTGGAAATTTTTCGCCGAGAAGGAATTTTTGTAATTTTTTTTTTCGATTGCGTCCCATGGGGCAGCATGGGCCAGTGTTCAAACCCAATTTTTTTGGGAATTTTCCGCCATCTTGCCTATGTGATTTGTTCGCTGAATGGGTAGCTACGGCCAAAAATTGACCTTTTCCGACCGGGGGGGCTTATTTTTAAAAATAAGGGTTGGGTCGAATACCTAGTCGGGATATTTAAAATTAAAGCGTGTGCAAAAAATTTTTTTGGTTTTCCCCCAAAAAAGGGTGGCGTTTTTTGGAATTAAAAAAAACATTTTTTTTTTTTAACAGCTCGCCAATTTTTTTGCCCGACGGGCCCGTTTTGGGGCGCAATAAGAGCGGAGGGCGAGGCCGATTTTTTGGGCGTCCGGGAAAAAAGTGTCGGGAAATTCCCGGAATTCCGGAATTTCCCAAAAAAAAGGTAAATGTTGTCCGATTTAAAATTTTTTTTTTTTCCCGGGGGGTTCGGGGCGGCGGGGGCGAGTGGTTTAAGCAAAAAAAAATGTTTGAAAATTTCACCCGGGGGAATTTCCTGGAATGATGGCGGGAAACCCCCAAAATTTCCAAAGTTGTCGGTTTTTGGAAAATTTTTTTTCGCCAAAAAAATGTTGGGGCACCAAGGCAAGTGCCAGGGTCCCTAAAAATTTCACCCAGAGAATGGATATCCTGGAATTCCGGGAACGCCCCGGAGGAAACGCCCAAAAAACACGCGCACGGTCCGCAGGACGGCCAAAAAACGGCCGTTTTAAACAGATTGACCGGGGAAAAATTACCAGGTGGTGGGGAAGTCATTGGGGGCCAAGGGCCAAACCCCCAAAAAGCGACCCGTGGGCGCGCGAAGCACAACTTGTTTTTTACTATATAATACTTTTTAAAACAGGCCCCAAGTGTCTTGCGCGTACGCCCAGTTTTGCGCTAGCCCCCGGGCCCAAACGCACCTTTGCTCGTGTAGGGGGCATTTCCCTCGGATTTCACGGGCTACAGGGAAAAAAAATGTAGTCGATTGGGACCATTTATTTTCGAGCCACAGTGGCGGACAGGGAAAATGGTATTTCAGGAATTGGGTGTTTTTTTGGGGGGGTTTTTTATTTTCTACAGGCAGAGGGTTTGGTGGGATTTTAGGGGACTATGTTTTTGGGGGGTTTTGGGACATTTGGCTTTTCAAGTGTTGGGGAAATTTTTTGAATTTCGGCGGATTTTGGGATTTGGCCAATCCCGGAAAAATAGTTTTAAAAAAATAAATTTGCTTTACCGGCGCTTTGACTCTACAATTTCGTTTCCCAAATTTTTTTAAAAATTTAACACCCCCTGGGGAAGGGCCCCATCTCAGGGAACTGTGAAGGATTTTTGGAAATTTTCCCCAAAATTTGGACTTTCCCAAAAGGCATTTTCATTTTTTTTTACTCTAGACGGCCGCCTTTGCAATTTTTTCACCGTAAAGGGAAATTTTTCGAAATTTTTTTCTTTTGGGTTGGGTCCTGCGGCATGCATGGGCCAGTTTCAAAACCAAAATTTGGAAATTCCCCATCTTGCCCTAGTGACTTGTCCGCTGAAGGGGGTACGCTAGGGCCCGAAATTGCCCCGTTTCTCGCCCGGGGGGGGGCTTAGTTTTCAAAATAAAGGGTTGGGCCGAATACCTATCAGGATTGAAAAAATTGAAGAGTGTAAAAAAAATTTTCTTTGGATTTCCCCAAAAAAATGGTTGGAAATTTAAAATTCCAAAAAACATTTTTTTTTTTAACAGCTGGGCCCATTTTTGCCCGATCGTGTCCTTTTTGGGGCGAAATATGAGCGGGGGACGAGCCGATTTTTTGGGTTTTCCGGGAAAAAATGTCGGGAAATTTCCCGGGAATTCCAGGAATTCCAAAAAAAGTGAAAATTTTGTCCGTTTCCCAATTTTTTTTTTCCCCGGGGGTTTCGGGGCGGAAAAGGCGAGTTTAATGAAAAAAAAAATGTCTTGGAAGAATTTCCATCCGGAAGTTCCTGGAATGATGGGGGGAAATTCCCGAAAATTTCCAATGTTGTCGGATTTTGGAAATTTTTCCCCAAACTGTTTGGGGCCCCAAAGGCAAGTCCCGGGGGCCCCAAAAAAATTTTCACCCGGGACAAGGGATATCGGGAAATTTCCCGGGGAACGACGGGAGGAAATTGCCGAAAACACGCGTCACGGTCCGCATCGGAAAAAAAACGGACCATTTGAAATTCGACCCGGAAAATTTACCGGGGGCTGCGGGGGTCAAAGGTTGCCGGAATTTTTTAACAGGAACACAAAATCCAGGAATTTCGGTAAAAATTTTGGCCCATGTTCCACAAAATTTAAAAAAAAAAAAACAAGAAAAAAAAAAAAAAAAAAAGGTAGCTTAATAGTAGCGAAGCCAAGGGGTGGGGGCCCCCGTAGGGGGCGCGCAAAGCACACCTTGTCTTACTATCTTATTTTTACTAATAAAAATCTCTTTTAAAACAGGCCAAGTGTTTTGCCGTAGCCCCACTTTTGCGCTTTCCCCGGGGGCCAGACGCACCTTTGCTCGTGTGGGGGGGTTTTTTTTCCCTCAAATTTCATTGCTCACAAAAAAAAAATAGTGCGTCGATTCGGACTTTTTTTTCTAGCACAGGGCGGACGGGGGAAAAATGGTCTTTTCAGGAATTAGGTGTTTTTTGGGGGGGTTTATTTTCTACGGGGCAGCTTTTGGTCAGTTTTTGGCGGGCCCGGGGACTGTTGGGGGGTTTGGGCATTTGGCTTTTTGGGTGTTTGGGGGCAATTTTGCATTTCGGCGGCCATCTTGGGAAATTTTGGGCCAACCCCGGGAAAAATAGCTTGAAAAAATAAATTTTGCTTCCCGGCCTTTTCCCTCACAATTTCGTTTCCAAATTTTTAAAAATTTTGAACCACCTAGGGAATGGCCCATCTGGGGGAAAATGTAAGGAAATTTTTTGGAATTTCCCAAATTTGGCCCTTCGGGGCATTTTCCCTTTTTTACCCTAGACGGCCGGTTTGGGGCAATTTTTTCGTCGATAAAGGAAATTTTTAAAAATTTTTCTTTTTTGGGTCCCATGCGGGCATGCATGGGCCATGTGCAAAACCAAAATTTTTGGAATTCCGCCATCTTGCCTATGTGTTGTCCGCTAAAAGGGGTACACTCGGCCGAATTGACCGTTTCTGCCAGGAGGGTTTTGGGTTTTTTCAAATGGAGGGGGGGGCCCAAATACGTGTCGGATATGAAAATTAAAGACGCGGGGCAAAATTTTCTATGGTTTCCCCCAAAAATTGGGTTGGTGTTTGGAATTCCAAAAAACATTTTTTTTTTTAAAAACTGGGCCAGTTTTTGTCCGATCGTGCCTTTTTTGGGCGCAATTGAGCGGGCGGACGGGGTTTGATTTTTTGGCGCCCAGGGAAAAAGTGTCGGGAAATTCCAGGAATTCCGGAAATTTCTAGAAAAGGTAAATGTAGTCCGATTTCCAAAATTTTTTTTTTCCCCCGGGTTCGGGCGGGGGCAGGGGTTAAATGCTAAAAAAAAAAAAAAAGAATTTACACCCGGGGGAATTTTCTGGAATAATGGGGGGAAATTTTCCCGAAATTTCCAAAAGTTGTGGGTTTTTAAAAAAATTTTTCCCCAAAAATTTTTTGGGGCCCCAAAGGGCAAGTGCCGGGGCCCCCAAAAATTTCATCCGGAGAATAGATACCCTGGATTCCCCGGGAAAGACGGAGGAAATTTCCTGAAAACACGCGTCACGGTCCGCATGAGGGCCAAAAACGACCTTTGAATATATCGACCCCGGAAAAAATTTACCGGGGGGCTCAGGGTCAAGGGTTGCCGGGAATTGTTTTACAGGAAACAAAAAAAATCCAGGAATTGGGGTAATAGGGCCCGAATGTTCCAAAAAAAAAAAAAAAAAAAAAAACACAAACAAAAAAAAAAAAAAATTTTTCCCTTTAAATAGTAGCGAACCCAAGGGTGTGCTGGGGGCGCCCGCTAGTGGGCCGCAAAGCACCCTTTGTGTACTGAATTTTAGTCTTTTTAAAAACTACCCTGACGCTTTTTGCCGTAGCGCCCGTTCTTTGCGCGTAGCGCCCGGGCCAGACGACTTTTGCCGCAAAGGGTGGTTTTTTTCCCTCAAAATTTCACGGGCTACACGGAAAAAAAATTTACGTCTTTTTGGACCATTTATTTTGAGCCACAGTGGCGGACAGGGAAAATGTCATTTCGGAAAAGTGCTTTTTTTTGGGGCGGTTTATTTTTATGGGGCAGAGGGTTCGACGGATCCGGACGGGACCGGGTTTGGTTGGTGGGTTTGGACTTTTGGCTTTTTGGGTGTTGGGGAAATTTTGCATTTCGCAGCCATCTTGGTTTTTTCCCCATACTAGAAAATGAGCTTGCGAATAGTGACTTTGGGTTTGGCGCCATTTTTTTTTCCACATTTTGTTTCCCAATTTTTAAAAAATTTTGATACCCCTGGGGAATGTTTATCTCACTTAAAGGGGAGATCTCGGGGATTGTTCAAAATTTGGACTTTCCCAGGGGGTTTTTCAGTTTTTTTCCCCTAACGGCCGCATTTGGAATTTTTTTAGCCGATAAGGGATTTTTTAAAATTTTTTCTTTTGGGTTGCCCCCCATGGGGGCATGCATGGGCCACTTTGAAATCCCAAAATTTTGGAAAATTTTCCCCCATCTGCCCATGGATTTGTCGAAAAGGGGGACCTAGGGCCCGAAATTGACCGTTTCTCGACCGGGGGGGCGGGTTTTTTAAAAATGGAGGGGGGGGCCCCCCGAATACCTAGTCGGGATTGTAAAATTGAAGACGGTGAAAAATTTTTTTTGGTTTTCCCAAAAAAAAAGGGTTTTGGTGATTTGGGAAATTTCCAAAAAAACATTTTTTTTTTTAACAGTCGGCCAGTTTTTCTCCGTCGGGTCTTTTTGGGGGCGAAGAAAGCGGCGGACGAGGCGACTTTTTGGGTGTCCGGGAAAAGAGTCGGGAAATTCCAGAATTCCGGGAAATTTCCCCAGAAAGTGTAATGTTTCCGTTTTCCCAATTTTTTTTTTATCCCGGGGTTCGGGGGGGCAGGGCAGTGGTTTAATGCGAAAAAAATGTCTGGAAGATTCCCTTCCGGAATTTTCCTTTGGAATGATGGGGGAATTCCCGAAAATTTTCCCAAAAATTTGACGGATTTTGGGAAAAATTTTTTTCGAAAAAATGTTTGGGGCACCAAAGGCAAGTGCCGGGGCCCCTAAAAATTTCATCCGGACGAATGGATATCCGGGAAAATTCCCGGAACGACGGAGGAAATTTTCCCCGAAAACACGCGTCCGGTCCCCGGGAGGGCCCAAAAAACGGACCAATTTAATATTCGACCTGGAAAATTTTACGGTGGGCTGCGGAGGTCATGGGGGGGGCCGAAGGCCTACCCAAAAAAGCAAAACCCGTGGGCGCGCGAAGCCAATCGGTACTATAAAATATCTTTTAAAACTATACTGACGCTCTTTGCGCGTAGCGCCCCTTCTTTGCCTGCGCCCGGGCCAGACGCACTTTTGCTCGTGTAGGGTTTTTTTCCCCCGGGAAAATTTCACTGGCTACACAAAAAAAATAGTGCGTCATTTTGGACCTTTTTATTTTCGAGCCACATGGCGGACGGGGAAATGGCATTTCAGGAAAGTGCTTTTTTTTTGGGGGGGTTTTATTTTATGGGGGGCAGACGGTTGCGGATCCGGACGGGCCCGGATGGGTTTGGGTGGTTTGGATTTTTGGCTTTTTGGGGTGTTTTAAATTTTGCTTTTTCGGCAGCCATCTTGGATTTTGGCCAATCTAAAAAAATGAGTTGCGAATAGTGACATTTCGGTTGGCGGCATTTTTTTTTCCACTTTTTGATTCCAATTTTTAAAAATTTTTGATCCCACCGGGGAATGGTTTATCTCAGCTTAGAACGGGAGATCTCGGGGTTGTAAAAATTTTGGGACATTCCGGGGCGGTTTCATTTTTTTCCCCTAGACGGCCCCCTTTTGGGCAATTTTTTAGCCGATAAAGGATTTTTTGAAATTTTTCTTTTTGGTTTTGGGTCCCATGCGGGCAGCAGGGCCACTATGCAATACCAAAAATTTTGGAAAATTCCCCCATTTTGCCTATGTGATTTGTCCGCTAAAAGGGGTACCTACGGAAAAATTGACCGTTTCTCGACCAAGGGCGGGGTTTTAAAAATGGGGGTTGGGCCGAATACGGTCAGGATAGGGTAAAATTAAAGACGCGTGAAAAAATATTTCATGGTTTTCCAAAAATAGGGTTTGGGTGATTTAAAATTTCCCAAAAAACTTTTTCTTTTTTTAACAACTCGGCCAGTTTTTGCCCATCTTTCCCATTTGGGGCGAAATTTTAGCGGGGGGACGGGGTTAATTTTTTGGCGTCCTGGAAAGTGTCTAAAATTTCCCAGGTTTCCCGGGAATTCCAGACAAGTGAAAATGTAGTCCATTTCCAAATTTTTTTTTACCCCGGGGTTCGGGGGGCAGGGCGGGGGTTAAAATGCAAAAAAAAATGTCATAGAAAAATTTACACCCGGAATTTTTCTGGAATAATGGGGGGAAAATTCCCCGGGAAAATTTCCCCAAAGTTGTCGGATTTTAAAAAAATTTTTCACCAAAAGTTTGGGGCACCAAGGCAAGTCCCAAGGGTCCCAAAAAAATTTCATCCGGGACGAATGGATATCCTGAATTCCCGGGGAACGACGGGGAAAATTCCGAAAACAGCGTCACGGTCCGCAGGGGCCAAAAAGGCCAAATTTTGAATATATCCCCCCGGAAATTTTTCGGGGGGGCTGGGGAGGTTCTGGGGGCCAAAAGGCCTAACCAAAAAAGGACCCGGGGGGCGCGCGAAGCACAACTTGTCTTATTATCTTTCTTACTAATAATACTTTTTTTAAAACAGGACCCGAGTGTTTTTGCGCGTAGCCCCCACGTTTTTGCGCGTAGCGCCCGGGGCCAGAGCCCCTTTGCTCGTGTAGGGGGGTTTTTCTTCCTCGAAATTTCCGGGTACCGGAAAAAAATATGACTCGATTGGGGCCCCATTATTTTCGAGCCACAGTGCGGACAGGGAAAAAATGGTCTTTCAGGAAAATTTGGTTTTTTTTTGGGGGGGTTTTATTTTCTATGGGGCAACGTTCGACGGACCCCGGAGGGGCCCCCGGATGGTTGGTGGATTTGGACTTTGGTTTTTTCAAGTTTTGGGGAAAAATTTTTGCTTTTCGGGGGCCCATTTTGGGTTTTTGGCCAACCCCCGGAAAAATAGTTTTTTCAAAAATAAATATTGCGATTAACGGCGTTTTGACCTAAAATTTCGATTCCTTTTTTAAAAATTTTAACACCACCTGGGGGAAGGGTTTATCTCGGGGAACTGTGAAGGTTTTTTGGGAAATTTCCAAAATTTGGACACCCAGGGCATTTTTCAGTTTTTTTCCCCCAAAAGCCTGTTTTGACAATTTTTTTCGCCGAAAAGGTTTTTTTGAATTTTTTTTTTCAATGCGCCCATGCGGGCATGCATGGGCCAGTGTAAAAAAACCAAATTTTGGGAAAATTCCGCCATCTTGCCCTATGTGACTTGTCCCCAATGGTACACAGGTCAAAACGAGACGTTTTCGTCCGGGGGGGCTAGTTTTCAAAATGAGGAGGGGGTTTCGAATCCTAGTCGATATTCAAATTAAAGACGTGTGCAAAAAATTTTTTTGGGTTTTCCCAAAAAAAGGGGTTGGCGATTTGGAAATCCAAAAAACTTTTTTTTTTTTAAAAACTCGGCATTTTTTGTGATCGTGCCATTTGGGGGGCCAATGAGAGCGGCGGCGAGGCCGATTTTTTAACGTCCGGGAAAAAGAGTCGGGAAATTCCAAAATTTCCCGGAAATTCAAGAAAATGTAAATGTTTGTTTCCAAAATTTTTTTTTACCCAGGGGTTGGGGGGCGGCAGGGCGATGGTTTATGAAAAAAAAAATGTCTGGAAGAATTTCACCCGGGTTTTTTCCCCGGGAATAACGGCGGGAAATTCCGGAAATTTCCAAATTGTGGATTTTGGAAATTTTTTCCCCAAAATGTTTGGGGCCCCAAAGGAAGTCCCGGGGGGCCCCCAAAAATTTTCTCCGGACAAATGGAATCCTGGTTTTCCGGGAACGAGGGCGAAACGCTTGAAAAACCGCGTCACGGCCCGCGGGAGGGCCCAAAAACGGACCGATTTAAACAAAGACCCGCAAATTTAGGGGGGGGGCAGGGGGGTAAAAGGGGTTGCCGGAATTGTTTAACAGGAACAAAAAAATCCGGAAATTCGGTAAAAAGGGCCGAAATTTTCCACAAAAATAAAAAAAAAAAAAAAAAACAAAAACCCAAAAAAAAAAAAAAAAGGTACGCTTAATAGTAGCAAACCCAAAGGGTTTTGGGCTGGGCCCCCGCTAGTGGGCGCGGAAGCCCCGTCTTATCTTACATAAAAATACTTTTTTAAAAACGGGCCCCAAGTGTCTTGCGCGTAGCGCCCGTTCATTGCGCGTAGCCCCCCGGGCCAGACCACCTTTGCTCGTGTAGGGGGGGGTTTCTTCCTCGAAATTTCACTGGCTACACGGAAAAAAATAGGACTCGATTGGGACCATTTTTTTTCGAGCCCAGTGGCGGACAGGGAAAAGGGTTTTGGAAAAGTGGTTTTTTTGGGCGGTTTTTTTTCTATAGGGAACGGTTCGACGGATTTTGGGGGGGGACCGACGTGTTGGGGTTTTTGGACTTTGGCTTTTCAAGTTTTGGGGGAATTTTTTGCATTTGGGCGGCCATCTTGGTTTTTGGCCAACCCCAAAAAATAGTTTTGAAAAAATAATATTGCGATTAACGGCCTTTGACTCTAAAATTTCGTTCCAAATTTTTTAAAATTTTTTAACACCACCTGGGGAATGGCTTATCTCAGGAACTGTGAAGGATTTTTTGGGAAATTTCCAAAATTTGGACTTTCCCAGGGCACTTTCGTTTTTTTTCCCCTAAGAGGGCCCGGCTTTGGTAATTTTTTCGCCGATAAAGGAATTTTTTTTAAATTTTTTTTTTTTGGGTTGCGCCCCCCATGCGGGCATGCATGGTTTACTATGCAAAACCAAAAATTTTTGGAAATTCCCCCATTTGCCCCTATGGACTTGGCCCTCATGGGTACCTAGGGCCGAAATTGGCCATTTCTCGTCCGGGGGGGCGGGTTTTTTAAAAATGGAGGGTCGGGCCCGATACCCTAGTCAGAATGTCAAATTAAAACGTGTGAAAAAAATTTTTTTGGTTTTCCCAAAAAAAGGGTTTTTGATTTTGGAAAACCCAAAAAAAACATTTCTTTTTTAACAACTCGCCCCTTTTTTGTCCGATGTGCCCTTTTCGGCGAAATTTTGGGGGGAAACGAGGCCGACTTTTTGGTGTCCGAAAAGTCGGGAAAATTCCCAAAAATTCCGGAATTCCAGAAAATTAAATGTTGCCGTTTCCAAATTTTTTCCCCGGGGTTTCGGGGGGGCGGGGCGAGTTGTTTAATGCAAAAAAAAAATGTTTGGGGAAAATTTTCCCACCCGGGAAATTTTCCGGGAAAGATGGGGGGGAAATTCCCGGAAATTTCCAAATTTGTCGGTTTTTGGAAATTTTTTTCGAAAAAATTTTGGTGCACCAAGGCGTCCCGGGGGGTCCCCAAAAATTTTCATCCGACGAAGGTTTTCCTGGAATTCCGGAACGACGGAGGAAATCGTCCCAAAAACACGGCCGGTCCGGGGGGCCCCAAAAAGGGACCGTTTTGGACAAATCGCCCCGGCAAATTTACGGGGGGGCCAGGGGGTAAAAGGGGTTGCCGGAATTGTTTAAACAGGAACTAAAAAAATCCGGAACTTCGGTAAAAAGGGCCGAATTTTCCCAAAAAAAAAAAAAAAAAAAAAAAAACAAGCAAAAAAAAAAAAAAAGGTACGCTAATAGTAGCAAAGCCAAGGTGTGCGGGGGCGCCCCTAGTCTTTTTTTCTTTTTTTCTTACTATATAATACTCTTTTAAAAAACAGGCCCCGAGTGTCTTGCGCGTACGCCCACTTTTATTGCGCGTAGCCCCCGGGGCCAGACCACCTTTGCCTTGTGGGGGTGGCTTTCTCCCTCGGAATTTCCGGGCAAAACGGAAAAAAATAGTGACGTCGATTCGGACCATTTATTTTGAGCCACATGGGGGACAGGGAAAAGGGTCTTTTCAGGAAATTGGGGTGTTTTCAGGGCGGTTTATTTTAGGGGGGCAGAGGGTTTGGGTCGGTTTTTGGCGGGCCCGGGAGTGTTGGGGGTTTTGGGATTTTTGATTTTTTGGGTGTTTGGGGAAATTTTGCATTTCGGCGGCCATTTTGGGATTTTGGCAATACCGGAAAAGGGGCTTGGAAAAGTAAAATTTTCGTTCCACGACACTTTTTTCCCCGCAGTTTTGTTTCCAATTTTTTCCCAAATTTTTTGACCCACCTAGGAAGGGCCCACTAGGGAACATAAATTTTTCCCCGGGAATACCCAAAAATTTGGACTTTCCAAAGGGCACTTTCATTTTTTTTCCCCCAGAGGCCGCCTTTGCAATTTTTTCCGATAAAGGAATTTTTTGAAATTTTTTCTTTTGGTTGCGCCCCATCGGGCATGCAGGGGCCCAGTGGCAAAACCTAAATTTTGGAAATTCCGCCACTTCCCCTTTTTATTGTCCCTGAAGGGGTACGCTCGGCCAAAATTGACCGTTTCTCGACCGGGGGGGCTTAGTTTTAAAAATAAAGGGGTTGGGTCCGAATACCTAGTCGGGAAATGTAAAATTTAAAAAAGTGTGCAAAATATTTCTTTGGTTTTCCCAAAAAAAAAGGGTTTGGCGATTTTGGAATTCCAAAAAACATTTCTTTTTTAACAACTCCCCAGTTTTTGTCCGATGTGCCCATTTCGGCGCATTTGAGCGTACGGACGAGGTTGATTTTTTGGGTCATGGAAAAAGTTCGGGAAATTCGGGAATTCCGGAATTCCAGAAAGTTAAATGTATCCATTTCCAATTTTTTTTTTCCCCCGGGGGTTTCAGGGGGGCAGGGCGAGTGGTTTAATGCAAAAAAAATGTCTTGGAAGAATTTCCATCCGGGGAATTTTCCTGGAAAAATGGGGGGAAATTTCCCCGAAAATTTCCAAAAGTTTCGGTTTTTGGGGAAATTTTTTGCCAAAATGTTTGGGGCCCCAAAGGAAAGTCCCGGGGTCCCAAAAAATTTTCACCCGGGACGAATGGATATCCTGGTTTTCCGGGGAACGACGGGGGGAAAATTTGTCGAAAACACCGTCACGGTCCGCAGGACGGAAAAAACGGACCGTTTTAAACTATCGACCAGGGAAAATTTAGGGGGGGGGCTAGGGGGGTCCAAAGGGTTGCCGGAATTTTTTAACAGGAACACAAAAATCCAAAAATTTGGGAAAAAAGGGGCCAAATTTTCCCAAAAAAATTAAAAAAAAAAAAACCCCAGACATGGAAAAAAAAAAAAAAAGGGTCCCTTTAAATATGGGTACTATATAATAGTTTTTTAAAACTGGATGACGCTTTTTGGCGTAGCGCCCCCCTTTCTTTGCGCGTGCGCCCGGGCCAGACGCACTTTTGCTCGGTAGGGGGGTTTTTTTCCCTCAAAATTTCACTGGCAAACCCGGGGAAAAAAAAAATGCTGACGTCAATTCGGACCATTTTTTTTCGAGCCCATGGGGGGACGGGGGAAATGGTCATTTCAGGAAATTAGGTTTTTTTGGGGGGGGTTTTTTATTTTATGGGGGGAAGGGTTCACGGACCCGGACGGGCCCGAGGGGTTGGGGGGTTTGGACTTTTGGCTTTTTGAGTGTTGTAAAAATTTTTTGCTTTTCGGCGGCCATCTTGGTTTTTTGGCCAAACGAAAATGACTTGCGAATACATTTCGGTTGGCCCCATTTTTTTCCACAGTTTTGATCCAATTTTTCAAAAATTTGACACAGCCTAGGATTACCCATTGGGGGAAAGACAAAGGGTTTTTTTTTGGAATTTCCAAAATTTGGCCCTTCCATGGCAATTTCTTTTTTTTTACCCTTGAGGGGCCCCCTTTTGGCTTTTTTTTCGCCGAGAAGGAATTTTTATAATTTTTCTTTCGATTGCGTCCCATGCGGGCATGCATGGGCCACTATGCAAAAAAAATTTTTTTGGAAATTCCCCCACTTGCCCTATGTGCTTGTCCGCTAAGGGTACGCTACGGCAGAAATTGACCGTTTCTCGACCGGGGGGGCTTAGTTTTCAAATGAAGGGTTGGGTCCGAATACCTAGTAGGGATATGTCAAATTAAAGACGCGTGCAAAATATTTCTTTGGATTTCCCAAAAAAATGGTTGGTGATTTGGAAATTCCAAAAAAACATTTCTTTTTTTAACAGCTCGGCCAGTTTTTGTCCGATCGTGTCCATTTCGGGCGCAATTTGAGCGGGCAAACGAGGCCGACTTTTTGGTGTCCAGGAAAAGAGTCTGGAAATTCCAGGAATTCCAGGAATTCCAGAAAAGTGTAAATGTTGTCCGATTTCCAAATTTTTTTTTACCCAGGGGTTCGGGGCGGCAGGGCGAGTGGTTTAATGCGAAAAAAATGTCTTGGAAGAATTTCCATCCGGGAATTTTCTGGAATAATGGCGGGAAATTCCCGAAAATTTCCAAAGTTGTCGGATTTTGAAAATTTTTTCGCCAAAATGTTTGGGGCACCAAGGCAAGTGCCAGGGGTCCCTAAAAATTTCATCCGGACGAATGGATATCCTGGAATTCCGGGAACGACGGAGGAAATCGCCCGAAAACACGCGTCACGGCCGCAGGACGGCCAAAAACGGACCGATTTGAACAAATCGACCTGGGAAAATGGGCAGGGGGCTGCGGGGGTCAACTGGGGGGCCGAAGGCCTAACCCAAAAAAGCGACCCGTGGGCGCGCGAAGCACAATCTATCTATCGGTATCGGTATCGGTATCTTACTATAATAGCCTTTTAAAACACGACCAAGTGTCTAGCGCGCAGCGCCCACTGTCTCTGCGCGTAGCGCCCGGCCCGCACAGTCTTTGCTCTTGCCGTCTGCGGTGCGGTCTGGTAAATTGATCGGGGAATCTGGGAAAAAATACGGCAACCGGATCGGACCGATATTTTGCCGGCCACAGTGGCGGACAGGGGGAAATTTGGAATCGTGTGAAAAGTGACATTTTTCGACTTGAGGATTTTTTTGACAGAGAACCGGCAGAGCGATACGGACGGGACCCGGCCCAAAACAAGCGCCCGAGTGTCCTCTTTTCAATGGTTGGAGGGGTTTTGGTTTTTGGCGGCCATCTTGGATTTTCGTGTATACCACCAATGTTCAATGCGTTAAAGCGACTCTCGGTTGGTGGCGCTTTGAGTTTGCAATTTTGATCTCAATTTTTCCAAATTTTAAAATTACCTAGTTGACGCCCTATCTCAGGGAGATACGTGGGTTTTTTTCGAATTTTTGATTTTTGACCATTTTAGGGGAATTTTGATTTTTTTTTTTTGATTTTTTTTTTTACCGATTTTTTTGCCGATGATGGAATTTTTTCTAATTTTTTTCCATGGGCAACAGCCATGCGTGGATTCATTAAGGAATTTTCAATTTCCATTG
>JAMZAV010012621.1:0-16311 GCA_024449915.1 Sweltsa coloradensis | reverse complement strand
CAAAATTCTCACCTTTTTAAAACCCGGGGGAAACCACCCTTTTAATTGGCCCTCCAATTTGCGCCCAAAAATTTGGAACTTTGAGAGGCTTTTAACAAAAAAGATATTCACATGCATTTAACATTTTAAATAATAGACTTTTCTACAAAATACGTCATTGGCGGTCTATTTACGGTCAGTTACTAAACAAACAAAACAATACTTTGAAAATGTGCTCTGATTACGCCAAATACGCATTCTATATTAAATTGACAAGATGGGTGACCACAACCCCCATAGGGATGAGCTGTGGGATGTCAGTGGTGGATCTAGCCCTAATTTAAAGAGGTGGGGTGGGGGGGGGGGGGAACCAGTTTTTTAAAAAATCATAAAAACATAACAATTGTGAAGCAGTAGCATAGGTTTATCTGGGTGGGGGGAAATTCAGTTGAAAAACCAGTAAAGGGCCTGTTTGAAAGTTCCAACAGTTAGTGCCCCTTAAAAGATGAAATTTATTTTAAATTTGCATCTTTCAATTTCAATTTTATTTTTCGATCATACAGGGTAAAGTAAACCCCCTTTTGGGAAGAGGGGGAATGAATAATCCTTAAAACTTTTTATTTTCATAAATTGATTTAAAATGATAATGATGGAAAATTAAATCTAATTAGATAAAGTGGAATTTGAAAAAAAGCGGTGCTTTAAATTAAATGACATTGAAAATAATTTATTTTTGGAAGAAACTGGAGAAGAATTTTTTCAATGAGGTGATTTACAATTGTGCAGATAAGGGTACAGATGAAAGTATGACATAATGATATGGAGCATAAAACTAAAAAATAGAACCATAGTACAAAACATACAATACATACACATACACATGCCCATACAAGAACGGGATTTTAAAAAACAGGTGATTTACCTTTTTGCTGAATTTACTAGAATAATAATTTTTTATTAAATTTTTTATTTAAAATTTAAATTGTTCATTATTAAAATTGTTTGTTATTACTGGAGAGGTAGTCACTTACCGAGTAGAAGCTGTTTGCTGTGAGATATATTTATAATATTATGGAATATTTCATATTCCTAAAAACAAGTTTAAAAACAAAAATATCAGAATGGGTGATGATAATACTTGGCTACGCAATCAAAAACGGAATATCAAGGGAGAGCCCTTCCTCGGCCCTCCAACCCCTTTGTATCCGCCACTGCACTCGGTAAAGTATAAAAGTGATCCAGAATAAAACCATTGATAAAACCCTTCATTGAGCATTCTGCATGAAACTCTGGTTTGTCCAAGCTTATTAAAAAGTCAAAATAACAGTAGTGCCTTTTAGTATATAGCCAATGATAGTACCAAGGTTTAAATGAAGGCCTCTTTGATAGTACCAAAGTATTTTCCAATACCAATTACGATTACCATACCAGAGAGTAGTACTTGTTGTAATACCATAATATCAAAGGAAGCACGA
This sequence comes from Sweltsa coloradensis, assembly GCA_024449915.1. Lineage (NCBI taxonomy): Eukaryota > Metazoa > Arthropoda > Insecta > Plecoptera > Chloroperlidae > Sweltsa > Sweltsa coloradensis. The sequence goes on along the minus strand of JAMZAV010012621.1, from coordinate 14,857 downwards.
GTGAATCAAAATTGGCGGTGTAAAAATAACTGGCAGTACGCCCGCGCCCACTCCAGTTCATAAGATCGTCACCAGGGCCAACTTCAGAGATAAACCAGCTGATTTTGTTGCCAAAGTCTCCCTGGCAGTGCTGGCTTACTTTTGGGTGCTGTTGTCCTTGATGTTATTGGTATAGGCCTACTAATCTGTTCTAGTCTGTAAAACTCTTAAATAGGCCTAGCATGTGATAATAACTGAAGGCCATATCTAGATTTAGGAAACACATGGGCTGATAGGCCCCTAGCACTCATTTAAAGATAGCAATAAGCCACATTTCACGTGCTGGCCTACATTTAAAAAATAAAATAGGCCTAGGCCTACCTACACAACAATGCGTCCCAGCAAAGGTGTGACGAAGGTGTTGACTCTACAATCGTTTGGATCGCAAACTCATCGCACTTTTAGAAGTATCCTTTATCTGCTGTTAAAGTAGGGTACATGTAAGTTTTCTAGGATTTATATCATAACCTCAAAATGTGATGAGAGCTAGGGTAGCCGGCACTTCTTCGGCTAGGGGGGTCCAACTTTTCTACACCTTGTTAACATTGCTATATTGCCTTTTTACTAAATTATGTTAAACGTGTACTTTAGTTAGGTTAGCCGAGAACTTTCCGCTGGCTACAGTGCGCCGCGCTAGTTCTAGGTTATAATCGATAAGAGCGCACCCGAAATCCTTTCCGTTACAGTGTATATAAAAGTTGGACCCCCCTAGCCGAAGAAGTACCGGGGAGCCTACCTACTAACTGGAATGGTCCACCAGGAGTAGGGTTACCATACGTCCGGTTAAAGCCGGACATGTCCTCTTTTTTGATGTCTGTCCCCGGGCGTCGGCGGGGTTTTTTTTAAAATAATGCAAATGTCCGTTATTTCACCCCAATTCCATGCAGAGGCGCATGCGCAAACCCCTTTCCCCCCCCTCACTTACCATCCCCCCGACCGTAAATCGACGAATACGAGCAGCGATCATGTCCGAGCGTGTTCCGAGCGTGTCACAACACGCCAGGCTGTGCAGCAAGCAGTGTACTATCACGTGATTTAGTTTTCTATTTCCGTACGTTTCGTGCATTGTGTCCACGGCGTACGTTAGGAAGTGTTGTAGACCTGGGCCACTTGTCTTAGTTTTGTCATAAAATGTAGTGTTCATTTAAAAATAACCCTCAATTTAAAAGGCGTCGGCACCACTGTCCTTCCTTGACCTTGTTCAGATCGCTCTTAAACGCTATCCTCGGTAAAAATGTTTCCACAAAAAAATTTCGCCTCGGCGGCTGGCGGCTCTGCCCAGACCCCTTGTAGTCGTCGAATGTTCTGTGAACGAAAATGTCCTCTTTTTTGCTGAGACACTTATGGTAACCCTAACCAGGAGACTGGGTAAATTCCCGGTGAGCCACCAGTCCACCACCTTATTTAATTTGTTTATTTATTTAACTCTCTCCTTTGCATAGTGTACTAAAGCGTAGTAAAGTAATGTGTTGCGCCGCATGCTGTGCTCTGCAAGGGAAAGGGTTAAAGAAGAATATCCGGTCAATGCTAGACAAGTCTCAAAAATCATACTGTAATGCCCAGTTCATATAAAGTCGTAAGGTTTAGTAGTCGTCATGGTTTGTTGTTTTGTTGTTTGCTTTGTTGCAAGTGATGTTTCGATCTCTGATTCGCTAGTCGTAAGAATTTGTTGTTTAGTCATAAGAAAGATGAACATTTTCAGCTTTGTTATGACAACGACTACGACTTAACCATAAAACTAAACCTTGTGACCGTGTGTAAACAATAAGATGTGTTTCATATGTTTCATCTGCTTCTTACGACTAGGACTAGGACTACGACTACGACTACGACTTTATGTGAACTGACCATAAGCCTCTCTTCATCAAATTAAATATCTTAACGTTAACATTCTTTAGCTAGTCTGTTCATTAGTAGTTTAAGGGCGCTTTAAACGGCAAAGATTATTCGCGCTAGTCTGTTCATTCTACAGACAATCCTTAAAGTACAAAAATCTTAAAAACACTTCCAAAAAAATAAAAATATCTACACCCACGGGCCACGAGACCACGACCACGACACACGTCTAAAAAACAACTTGGGCCCTAGGCCTACATGCAAATTACACATTTTAAAATCTTCAACTCAACCAAACTCTGATTAGGCCTATACACAAATAAAACTGTTTAATGAACTACCAACTGAACTAAAAAACATAGGCTCGTTACAGTTTTAAATAGGCCTACTCGGTAAAAAAGTGCCTTACTCCATAAATGAATATTTAGTTGCTAACCTAGTATAATTTAGTTTTAGTTTAGACTCAAGGTTATGCAACTATAATTCATGACTGTGATCATGATTTATGAACTGTAGCCTATGCCTACTGAAACTGAACTTCGTGACCATAATTATATTGTCTATTTATGTCATAATTTACAAGTTTTACTGTTCTCTGAATTTCATGACCATTGTCTGTACATCTTTAAATGCCTCTTGCAAAATGTATGTAGGCCTGCAGATACTGTGCAGATTCCTGAAAATGGGAAACAGATTATGATATTTTGATATGATTATTATTATGATCAACATAAGTACCGTAATTATTCCTTAACTTACAAAGATCTGGCACCATTATCTGCAGCTGCCTCACCTTCAAAAGGTTTGTATTTATTTTCTTTAAATTCATGGGTGTACCTAGTTAAAAAAAAGTTTAATGAAAATATCCATTAGATATGCAAGATAGAGAAGTAACAGAACATCATGTTTTCAGCCAAGTTCAACTGGGAAGATGCATTTAATCTTGAATCCCATCTCACCCAAGAAGAAATCATTGTTCGCGATTCCTTCCGAGCGTACTGTCAAGACAAGCTCATGTCACGGGTCCTAATGGCAAATCGCAATGAAGGTAAACGAATAGAAGTTCACTGGCAATAATGAATAAACGAGGGTACCGGTAACCTAGCATTCTTAAACCTACTAATTAAAATAGTTTCTAGGCCTACTAGAAATATAAATTTACTAAAGATAATAGTTAACTAGGTACGGTAGTAGTTTCAGTTATAGTAAATTTTATTTTATGCAGTAATCTGCAATCTGCCTACCGGTACCTACTTAGGTACAGTGTAGATCACAATTGACCATAATGTATTAGAGCAACCACAGCCAAGTATAATATACCGTACTTACCGGTAAGCCTATGCGGTTCAGTTGCCCACTTACCAAACAGAAACCTGCTCTTGAAAAGTAATGTACTGCTTAAAGGACATCACAACCCTAGGATTTCCCGTGATAAACAACTTAATTCTTTTTCATGAATTATGCATAACCGAGAAAAAAGTAATAGTCATAGGGGATCTCAATGCTAAGGTGGGGAAGGAGAGAAAAGGCTTTGAAGAAGTCCTAGGGGCCCATGGATACGGACCAAGAAATAAAGAAGGAGAGAACCTGCTACATATGTGTGCGAGGAGTGGCCTGAGAGTAGCAAATAGCTGGTTCATGAAGAAAAAAGAACAGCAAATAACACGGTACTCCTGGGATGGCGCATCGGAGTCTGTGATCGACTATATAATTATTAATTATAAGCAACGACGTAATCAAAGAAGTCACGGATGTAAAAGTAATCCCAAGTGTATCGTTAGATGGAGATCATCGACTACTAGTAAGCTGTATAAGAGTGGACACCATGAACCAAACCCATGGTAGTTATCCCAGGATGAAAATACCAAAAATCAAGATATGGAAAATACAGGAGGAGACTGCCATGCTGGCCTTCAGGAGACTGATGGAGGATAAATACCCAGAACAAGATCTGAAATCAGTAGACGAGGAATGGAAGCTACTAAAATCAGCATTTGTCAGTAGTGCGGAAGAAATATGTGGGAGAGCAGGGGGTAAAAGGAAGGAAAAGGAAACCGTGTGGTGGAATGAAAGAGTGAAGAAAGCTGTGAAACGTAAAAATGTAGCCAGAAAAGAAAAGGATCAGAACAGGTCTAAAGATAATGAAGACAAATATAGAAGATACAAAAATGAAGCTAAGAAAATAGTAATGGAAGAAAAGAAAAGTACTATGGAAATATTTGCAGACAAGTTAGAGAGGGACTTTGATGCAAATAAAAAACTAATATAGGGACCGATAACACTGGAACACTTGTTACTGACCCAAACAAAGTGAAAAACATTTGGAAAAACTACTTTCAAAAGTTACTAAATATGACTAAGCCTACTGCTAATAATCCTAACCAAACCCAAGAAACGGATCCAACAGAAGAAAACGACACAAGTACCAATGAGGAAACAATTGAAGAAAACTACAAACAATGCAATATCTAGACAGGAAGTAGCCGAAGCAGTAAAATACATGAAAAATGGAAAAGCATCAGGAGAAGACGAAATAGTAGTAGAGATGATTAAGGCAGCGGGGAGATGGGCATAGACTGGATGTGGAGAGTTATCAGTGCAGCATGGAGAAATAAGAAGGTGCCAGAGGACTGGGGGAAGGGAATCATAGTACCAACCTACAAGAAAGGGGATAAGAAGAAATTTGGAAACTATCGAGGAATCACCCTGATGAGCCAGTGTGCAAAAATATGCGAGAAAATACTGGATCGGAGACTACGACAACAAGTTGAGCCAAATATGACAGAGAAAAACAATATGGGTTTAGAGCTGGCCGCTCAACCATTGACCTTATATTTGCACTCAGACAAATCATGGAAAAAAATGGGAACAAGGAGAAGAAATGTATATGGTCTTCCTGGACCTAGAAAAGGCATATGACAGTGCCCCAAGAGCTAAAGTATGGGAATGCCTAAAAGCTACAGGAGTGGAAAAGAGTCTAGTGGCAAGAATCCAAAGTACATATGCCATAAGCAAGAGCTGCGTACAAACACCACTGGGTAGAACGACCTGGTTCGAAATAAACAGTGGTCTACGACAAGGCAGTGTGATGTCTCCTACACTGTTCGCCATTGTAATGGATGCCATACTAAGAAAAGTAGAACCAACCGAAAGCAAAATGTCAAAGACAATGATATTTGCCGACGATATACTAGTGAGATGGGGAGATTCCATTGAAGAAGTCCAGGAAAGTATAGATAAGTGGAATGAGGAAACACAGGAATTTAACATGAAAATAAGTATTGAAAAGAGTGAGATGTTAATAGTAACCAAGAAAATTAAACCGAACCAGAAAAAAGTAACACTACGTGGAGAAGAGCTGTCAATTGCAGAAGAATTCAAATACCTGGGAAGTATTCTGACAAAGGATGCCAAAATAACAGCAGAAATATCAAGAAGAATCATACTAGCACACAAATTCTACCAAAGCGTACGAAAACTACTATAGAAAGAGGAAATATCAAACAGATGTAAAATGATATTATACAAAATGTACTTTCTCCCAATTTTGTCATATGCATCAGTGACATGGACAGTAGGAGGAAAGGAAGAGAGCAGACTGCAAGCAGCAGAGATGAAATTCCTAAGAAGTGCGGTGGGCATAACAAAACTAGACAAGGTACGAAGCATAACAACAAGAAACAAATTAGGAGTGGAAAGTCTACGAGATAAAATAGGAAGAGAAAGACTCAGGTGGTATGGACATGTAAGAAGAATGAAGCAAGACAGAATCCCAAGACGAGAATTCGAACGTACATGTGGGGGAGTACGAAGAGTTGGCCGGCCAAGAGATAGATGGCGGGACCAAATAACGCAAAGCATCGAAGAAAGAGGGAAAACATGGGATAGGGTTAATGAAGAAAGACTCTGGGAGGACAGGAAGAAGTGGAGAGAATTAGTAGAAATGCCGTTTATGGAAGAAAACGAGGAAGAAGATGAGGGGTGCTGAGCCTGGCTAGCAAGCACTAGAAGATAGCCCGAGAAACTGGTGACTCGTCACCCCCCGACCCGACGAATGTTGGAAAAGGGTGTTTGATATATATATATATATATGCAGAAAACTGAAGTCGCTACCTAGTAACAGTAGGCCTAAGTAGTGACACACGATTTAATAACAATATTAATAGTGGATGCGCGCGCAGCCGGTAATAGTGACGTAGACATTGCGCACTTGGGGCGTCCTTGCAGACGGCCAAATATATGATGAGCGCGGTAAAGAACTAGGCCTATCTCTGTAGCCAAAGATTTAGTGTTTAGACAAAAACAAAAAGTAAAATGTCAAGTCAATGTCAAGTAAAATGTGTAAAAAAAAAGTATGATGTCAAAGTAAACATTCTTCTTGGAAAATAAGATAAATTTTGATTAGTTTTTAAATGTACTGCAAAAGCAAAACACGTATTTCTATAGTGTATATTATTAATTAATTGATGACCTGCAAACCAAATAAGATTGACAAAATTTGACGATATTTTAACACCGGCGTATAGCCCTGTAGGCCTATGCATGTAGAAAAATACAAAAAATAGGCCTACAACATGAAAATCGAGGCAAAGATATGCAAGTTTTTATTTAATATCTTACGTACCATTGTGGCGAGTCCGCACCGACCCCCGTGAAGTGTTGATCGCATCTGGTATGCATAGGATATAAATATAATACTACCATTGAGAAAATATCATTTGCTCAGTCACGTGTAGAACGTTTTAGCTCGTGGCAGATCCCGAACGCGTAGCTCAAAGAGAGTTGAATGTTCTCTGAAAAGTACATATAGTGTGCGTTATGTACACACATCTATAGGCGTTCGCTGGATCTGCCTGGGTGAACCACAGCGCAAACTTGCATCAATGTATCTCATACATACTTGCACATTTCAAAGAAACTAGTACATATGAAGTATATTTTTTTAACTTTTCTGCTTGCATAGCTGCATGTATGAATGCATGTATGCCGGTAAAAAAATTGTGAAATTTTGTCAACCTTATTTGGTTTTGAGGTCATCAAATAACACTATAGATCCGTATTGTGCAGTACATTTAAATATTAATCAAAACAAATTTTATTTTTCAACAAATTGTTTACTATGACATCATGCTTGTAGAAGAAAGTCCACGGAACACGATGGTACCGGTACTTTCAATTTTTGTCTAAACACTATATCTTTGGCTACAGAGACAGTTCTTTACCGCGCTTGTCAAATATTTGGCCGTCGTCAAGGACGCACAATGTCTACGTCACTATTAGCAGCTGCACGTGCATCCACTTTTATTATTGTCATTAAATCGTGTGTCGTTACTTACTTTGCTAGGTACCGTAGCGACTTCTAGTTTTCTGCATAATTCATGGAGAAAAATAGGTTATTTACATTCTTGGGAAATCCTAGGGTTGTGATGTCCTTTAAGTCTCTTAATAAAATTGATTGTACTTACCTATTGCATGTTTCCTCCAATTTCAGTTTTCCACCGAGAAATTATGAATGAACTTGGCGCAATGGGAGTTTTGGGATGCACCATTGATGGTTATGGTTGTGCAGGAGTGTCTTCCGTTGCCTACGGATTACTTGCTCGGGAAATCGAAAGGGTTGATAGTGGCTATCGATCAGCTATGAGCGTCCAATCGTCCTTGGTAATGCACCCTATTTATGCATATGGCACAGAGGAGCAAAAGGAAAAGTATTTACCTAAACTAGGTAACGTCTAAATTACACGTCATTGTCAAAAACAGTTGCATGTAGCACTACTCATTTCCTCTTATAAGTAGAGACACGTAAAAATCGCGTTACGAAATAAAACGAAATTTGAAATTAACCCCAAATAATGCAAAATGTAGACGAGATGTTAGTTCAGGATCCCAATTATACCGAAATTGAAATGCGAAATAACGCGATTTTGACCCTTCACCACGAAATCTACAACTTTCCTGTAAATTCGCGAAATAACACCGAAATTGACGAAAATCTCATCAAAATACAAAATTACCGTCCCACCCGGGTTCCGAAGGAGGAAACGTAGGAGTAAGGAAACAAAAAAACGTCAAGCTTCCCTACAGGAGTCATTCGTCGCAGCCAAAAAAGCCAAAGAGAAGATAAGAAAGACTTTACAACAGACACGGTACAAAAATTCCTGGAAGCTTTTTTTTTTTTTTAGTGTTTTATGAACAATAGGGAATATTCCACTTAATATTTTATATTTTATTTTAATTCTTATTCATGTCTTAATAGTCACTGCACTTTTTTTTATTTAAAAAAAAAGTTTTTTGTGTAATTTAAACAAGAAGTAAATTGGACCCCCAGTTTGCGCGCCAAAAACGAGCGTGCGCCATCTTTGGACGGTACTACGTCATAACTGTGTTGAGTCAAGGCCAATTGGAAACTAAATGTACGTATATTTGTACATATTTACATACAGACGGCGGTGCTCGCCCATCCGCTCAACACAAACAACTCCACAGGGATGTACATTTTCACCGTCTTTTGTTTTTCTTTTTTCGTGTGTGACAGGAGATTTCACGAGATCATTGTGATAAAGAATAACGAGCATTTTGTCTTGAATTTTTGCATAGCCTAGGACTATCATGGTATTCTTTATCTACAATAGGCTTTAATTAGTCATCAAAGTAAGGTTTTTGTGCGGGATGTGTGTCAGAAATGAACGTGCAGGCCTAGGGTTGGCAAGTTAAGCCTAGGGCTTGTCAAGTGAGTAATTTTAGTATTCACATACCAATGCCTATATCCTACAGGAACGATTGGCCTAGACTGTTGTATTATAAATAATTTTCTACGTCTAGGCCTAGACCCAGGACTGTTTCAGTTTTGTTTTTTGATTGCAATGTCAACTTTTCTCGTTTTCTGGCTAGGCGTTAAATGTAAAATGTCCGCCATCTGTTTACATTACTGTAGGCTACGCTAGGCGCTGCTTTGTTTAAAACACCGCCGTCTTGATGTATATCTCGATACTAATACTACTATAATACTATTCCAACATCTTTGGTCTGGATGTATGTTTATCCAGACGGCGTTGGATCAACACAGTTCTGACGTCACAGTCGTTTTTGCCGCTTTAAAAAACTGCTGCTTTTAAAACGGCTATAAATCACTGGATTATTATTTCACGGAAAAACAAAGTACATATTTGTAATCGGGACGAAATACTTCTTCTAAAAAATCTATTCGTACAGTATTTGGCGGAAGTGGAATATTCCCTATTGCACCTTAAAAATAATAATCCCGCCAAAACGCGAAATTTCAAGTTTTGAAAACGAAATTGGGATAAAAATAAAAACATTTCTGTAGGTCTCTACTTATAAGATACCATATTCCCTACAATTCTGTTGACATTATTTTTCGGTTTTCAAGGATCTAATTTTTGTACAATGTTTATTTTTTAGGTCTGTTTGCTGGCCATTACTTGTCTTTACTTGAAAGTTGAATTTACTGAAATCATACAAATAAGAGAATGCTTCAAGTTCAGAGAACCTTAGGCCCTACTCTTCCCAATGTCAACTAACTCTTTGAGGCCATGATCTACTTTAACCTGAAACAAAAAATTCAAACAAACAAAATCAATTACTGTCATCATGTTGCCTTGCAGATTTAAGATGACAATTATTTTACATACCAATTGATAATTTTTTCTAACAAATGAGGAAGTCAATTTGATGATTAACAAGTAGCGTAATTTGTTGCGAGATAAAACTTACATAACCTACTCCTCCTTAAAAGACAGTAAGAAAATCATGATATTTCTACCCTAGATAACTTTATTCTTATTTCACTCCATTGACATGATAATTAATATGACATAACTTGCTCAAGATACTAATACTATTTAGTGTTAAACAATAGTTGTACAAATTAGACATAAAATACAAAATATGAATTAGGGTAAATAATCATGCAACTAATTAAAATACGTACAACAAAACTAAGCTGAGGGGTTAAATGTTGACGTAATACAAAGATTTCTCAAGCAACTACTACTCAAGGTCAAACTTAAATTACAATACACAATTTTTATTTTTCTTGGAGATTATTTTAGAGTATTGTAAATATGATGAGTTCAAGTATATAGTTCTGGTTACGTTCATCATGCTTATGCGCCCCATAATCAAAATATTGTACACCTTTGCCTACGTTTAATATCCTGAAATTGGTTTATTACTTTGTAGCTCGTGGGGAGATGGTCGGCTGTTTTGGTCTCACCGAGCCCAATCACGGAAGTGACATCGCTACCTTGGAGACACGCGCTAAATATTCCCCAACCAACAAATCCTACATTCTAAATGGAAGTAAAACTTGGTAAAGTGTTCCACCATAGTTAAATAATATAAGGGATGCACATGATAATCGATATTATCGAGCAATAATCAATATTGGATAAAATGTTGATAATCGATAATCAAAAGTTATTGTCGATAATCGAAATATCATTAATTGGTTAAAAACAGCCCGAAATACGTAATTCTTATTTCCCGCTTGGGCAGATGGAGATAGGTCACAAGGTGTCTTACTCGAGATTTGTGTTTGGGAGCAAACTTAGCCAATAGTGGGAGGCAAAAACAAAGAAAACACAGACAGGACGAGGCAGCGAGTGGCATGAGACTGTATTGTTTTGAATTTCATTTACCATATTTGAGATTCCATCTTTGTTGCGACGTTTTTTATTTATTTATTTAAAATAAAGTTATTGATCAATAAAATCGATTCGATAATGAGAATGACATTACCATTTCGGTAGTAATGAAAAAAGTATCGATGTGCATCCCTAATTAATATTGATTATAAAATAAAATAATATTATAAAAATTAAATAAAATATCTATTTCAGGATAACTAATTCACCGATTGCCGATATTTGCGTCGTATGGGCTCGATGCGACGACGATCAAATCAGAGGCTTTCTTGTAGAGCGAGGAACAAAAGGTCTCGACACCCCTAAAATCGAAGGCAAATTTTCTTTGAGAACTTCTGTAACAGGAATGATTCTTCTTGATCACGTTGAGATTCCAGAAGCAAATCTGCTGCCCGGAGTAGTCGGTATAAAAGGAGCATTCGGCTGTCTAAACAACGCAAGATATGGCATCGGTTGGGGTGCTCTAGGTGCAGCTGAATTTTGTTTAGCGAAAGCTCGAGAATATACTCTCGACAGGCACCAGTTCAAGAAACCTCTTGCTGCAAATCAGATTATGCAGAAAAAGATGGCTGACATGCTGACAGAAATCAGCATAGCTTTAATGGCATGTCTGAATGTGGGCAGGCTGAAGGATAAAAATATGTAAGTCAAGAGATAAAAACAAACTTGTTTATCTATTTTCCTTACAATTTTGGTTTGGTTTGGTTAATGGTTGGAAGAAAAATGCCGGTACAAGTGTATGCATGCCCAAAATGTGTACCTAATTTGTAACTTGTTATCCAAATTAAGAAACCCAGCCATTGTCAGTCCACCTCATAAATTTTCCTACAACTTTGTCACTCGTTCAAATAATATTAAGGGGAGCACAGCCTTGCGAAGTGTGCGGCACTACATCTCTAGCTCTATGGTATGACATCTCTGTAACCAAGACCATCTTGTCTCATTTAGACTGATGTTATGCGACTCCAACTTGCACTAATACGTATCCTATGGGCCATAATTATGTTGTTGGTCAGCTTTGTAAAAAAAACAGGTGTGCTTTGAAAATAAGGATACATAAATTATGTAAGAATGGTATTTTCTTTTAGAAGAATGAGCTTGAGTAAAAGAACAAACAGTAAATTAGTAATACTATTTATTTTAAAATTATTACCGATACTCTGTATGTCTTCTAGGGTGTGGGTAGGAGCTTGCTGTAATTCACTTCTTGTTTTCAATCGACACCTAGGAAAAGAAAAATAATATGTCAATTATGAAATGGCCACAATTTTTGTACAGTTTAACTCAACTTTGCATGTAACAGCAGTAGATAGAATAAGAATAGCATTCACTCATGCTACAGAGGCCAAGCCTACTTCTGCAGCGGTAAATAATAAATATAAATATATATACTTTACTTTGTACTTGTTGTCCATACTATAAAATAAATTTCAAATTTGAATTGTTTAGGGTTGCCCCAGAGATGATTTCAATCCTGAAACGCAACTCGTGTGGCAAAGCGTTGGATATTGCGCGTACAGCACGAGACATGCTCGGAGGAAACGGGATCTCCGATGAGTACCACATCATTCGACACGTCATGAACTTGGAAGCCGTCAATACATATGAAGGTAGGAACCGTAGTCCAAACACATTCCCATTCAACCATAATTAACGAGTGGTACAATCTGTATTATGTAACAAGTCAACATTTACCCTAAGATACATGTGCATTTATCATCATTCGTGCATTACTTTCACACTGCTACTAAATTGGATGTTATGTGATTTATTATGAGCCCAATTACTGTTCAAATTCAATCTTGTAAGAAAGGAGAGGACTTCCATCACAGTTTTGTAACTATCCTGTATTCAATATCTAGACATAGATTTGGTATACCTACTCATGTCAATGACAAAGCCATTATGGCACAAGATGGGCAACATATAGATCTACTAGGTACTGCTTTATCTGCAGTGTGTTATGTTTGTGACTAAAAACTTGATTGCTGTAACGAACAGTTAAGTATTTGTGACCCCCTCTCCTTAAATTGGTACCAGAATTACATAATTTAGCCGAGACCATCGACAACAATCACCCGTTAGATTTGACATTACCCATATTTTCCTAACGACTCCACAAGAGTGGATGACACTAAATTCTTGGGAATTTACATGGATGAATGCCTAACATGGCACAAACATATATCACTTCTTGCAGGGAAATTAAGCTCCTATTGCTATTCTATAAGGCTTATTAGAAATGCCACAAAATGTAGGAACACCAAACTTGTATACTTTTTTTCTTTTTGAAAGTTATTTAAGATACAGTTTAGAATTCTGGGGCCACTCTTCCCACTCTCACCATATTTTTTTTTTTTATTAAAAATGTGCAATTAAATTTATTGTAAGAGCTCATCCACGAACACATTGTAATCCCATTTTCAAAACTCGAAATATTCTAACCCTATACAGTTTATACATTTATCAATCAGTACTAATTGTCAAACAAAACATAGGTACATCATTTAATGAAAAACAACAAACATTCATATGAATCAAGACAAAATAACATTCACCTTGAACACCATAAAAGCAAACTATCTCAAATCAATTCTTATAAATTTCAAAAACAAACTATTTAACAAACTTCTTAATGATGCAAAAGATATCAGTATCACTGAAATGTGAAATTTACAAATTTAAAGTAACAGTCAAAAATATCTTGGTAATCAAAGCATATTTAGATTATTTGGATGAGCATGAGGATAAATGAAAATTATTACGTATAAAATAAAAAATTTAGATTATTTGGATGAGCATGAGGATAAATGAAAATTATTACGTATTTATTTATTTGACGAACATCTATTATTTGTGTAGGTGTGTCGTTTAAAGTTAAACTGTATAAGTAGTAAATTTGTTATTTGGAAGTTATTTTTAATGTGTTAGCCTTAAATTTAATTTAAACATGTAGCCTTTTATATTTTTCTATGGCAATAAACATCTTGAATCTTGAAACTGGATTATGATGGATTAAAACTTAAAAGTAAAATTGTTGGTTATTTTACCTTTGTCTTCTAACCACATTAATTGAACCAATTGCTTACAAGATTCAGTGCTTGGGGTCCGTAAGTCATGATATGCCACATGCACAATTTTAATTTGTTACAATTACAATAATATCCAATCCCAATAAAAATATGATCACAACACAATAGAAATGTTAGTTTTTAAATTTAAAGATTGATATGCACACAATCATATTTCTAGGAATGTCAAACGATTATTGATTATCTAATACCGATTTGATATAAATCATTGCAAACTTGAAAGTAGTGTTATGTTATTTTATTATCAAGGTATTTTGATTAGTAACATATTCATATGGAAAGATAGGAGAGAGAGTGAAAATACTGACAGTTCAATAACGCTAGTTCGTTTTTAATTTTCTAATTTAGGAAAGCGGTAGAAACAAATTTATTTTCCATTATTTCTTGAATAATATAGAAACAAGCGCTAAAACAATCTGTTTAAATTATTATAGTTTGATTTCGAAAACCATATTTTCTTCTTCTTTTCATATGCTCGCACCAGGCTCGATATCGAACGAGAATCTTTAGTAAAAAATCATTTGACATCTTTAGATTTTTCACTTTGCTTACTATCGGAATATGTTATCCGGAAACGAAATGTTCATGTATGATTTTTGTTTTCATACAGGAACTCACGATGTGCATGCCTTAATCATTGGTCGTGCAATGACTGGAATCCAATCATTCAGCTGAACTTGGCAGTTGAACGATGTACAGCAACAATGGTGTCGCGTGAAAGCTCAGTTATTTTAAATCAGAGATGTCTACGGCTCCGTATTGGGCTTACATCCATGGACTAAGGTGTTTAGAAAGCATGTATCCTCAAGAAAACACTTTGTTTAATTGCTTTCTGTTTGGCTCAAAATGTAAAAGAGTTACATCATTGGCTCATGGCCTAACTGTGTGGCTCACTTACCATATTGGTACTTGGTAGGTATCTGCATTTCACCAATTATTTTTTCCATGTTTCTCCACCCCAATAAATGTGTTCACAATAATTACAGAAACTCTTCATTTAGTCAATAAATAACATTGACCTGATACCAACTAGGCATTCACATATTATATGGGTATGACCATATGACTTTTAAATTCCAATATACTGAATATAGTAGGTACTACTAGTCGACTGAATGAGCATCTAACTATCCAGTGTCCAACATTAATTCTATGTTGATTGTTGATATATTTTACCTATTACAAAAATACTTTATAAAATTATTGTAGATTATATTCTATGTA
>JAMZAV010012620.1:0-18098 GCA_024449915.1 Sweltsa coloradensis | reverse complement strand
CCCGTCCGACGGTCCGACGACGTCACGTCACACACTCACGTGACTTCGCGCGTTTGAATTGGTGGATATTTCTTTACATTAAATTGGCGCGAAAATTAATGTTTTCAGATGATTGTTGTTCACTGCGTTAAATTTGATGTCAATTGTCAACTTAATATTTTATAATAGTGAGAGCTGTTAGCGGAAAAATATTGCAAATCCGGATACCAGCGTGAAATTTTGCATGGGGGTAGATAAAAATATCAGAATTAAAAATCCGCCGGGAGGCAAGCGATATCTCACCCCCAACACCCCTAAATCATCCCTAAAATTAGAATAATTCATAGCTCTAACCCAAAAAAGAATTTTTATTCAAATTAGTAATTAAAATTATGTTTTAATGTGTTTTAACCCAATCGGCCTATTCTCATTTCCTAAACCACATTTTTTCAACCCCCATCCCTAATTGTTTATAATATTTTTACCTTGATTTCCAGCATTTACCAGTGAGGCACCTAGGGAGTTATCAGCATGAAATTTGGCATGATGGTTCATAATAACCTGAAAAATAATAATCCGCCGGGAGGCAAGCGATATTCCACCCCTTTTGTTCTCTACCACCCTTAACTTTGGGAAAAACGTAAGGTAGTATTTAATTCATTTTGAATATTTCAATTGCTGATTAAAATTATGAGTCGATGTGTTATAGTCCAGTCAACAAATCATTCATACAAACAAACAATTTTTTTCACCCCCAACCCTAATATCATACTTTTAGTGACAAACACTGTTTAGTAAGTTACCAACATGAAATTTGGCATGGTGGTAGATAAAAATATAAGAAATTACTATTCCGTTGGGAGGCAAAGAATATTTTACCCCTAGTGCCCTCTATCATCCCTTAAAATTGGATTTGGTACTAGGTCGTATTCAATACATTGAAATCATTAAAATTATCCAATAATATTATGCTCAAGCATGTTTCCATCGAATCAACCTAATTTCTCGTGTTTTTTCTACCCCACCCCTAATAGTGATTTTTTTTCATCAACACTTATTAGCATGAAATTTGGCATGGTGATAGATAAAAATATAAGAATTACTATTCCGTTGGGAGGCAAACGATATTTCACCCCTAGTGCCCTCTATCATCCCTTAAAATTGGATTTGGTACAAGGTCGTATTCTATACATTGTAATTATTAAAATTATTCAATAATATTATGCTCAAGCATGTTTCCATCCAATCAACCTAATTTCTCGTGATTTTTTTACCCCCACCCCTAATAGTGATTTTTTTCATCAACACTTATAAGCATGAAATTTGGCATGGTGGTAGATAAAAATATAAGAATTACTATTCCGTTGGGAGGCAAACGATATTTCACCCCTAGTGCCCTCTATCATCCCTTAAAATTGGATTTGGTACTAGGTCGTATCTATACATTGTAATTATTAAATTATCCAATAAAATTATGCTCTTCAAGCATGTTTCCATCCAATCAACCTAATTTCTCGTGATTTTTTTACCCCCACCCCTAAGTGATTTTTTTCATCAACACTTATTAGCATGAAATTTGGCATGGTGGTAGATAAAAATATAAGAATTACTATTCCGTTGGGAATAAACGTATTTTTACCCCAAGTACATCCCTAAAATTGGAAAGAGTGTTCAATGATTCGTTTTTTTTTCATTTGTGGTTATCTGGAAGAAAGTATTCAATTAAAAATCTAATTAAAATTCAATAGTTTTGGTTTATTTAAGAAATACAATAATAAGCATGTTTCTTAAACAACTCGATGCCTTCCTGAGAGATGAGAATATTCTGTCTGAATGCCAACACGGATTTAGAGCTGGATATTCCACCAATCGGCAACCTTTCAACTTACACATGCAATCCAAGGGGCTCTTGAAGAGAAGGAGTAACAGGGTCCATTATGTGTGATCTATCGAAGGCTTTCGATACAATCAACCACGAACTTCTACTTCGCAAATTAGATCATTTGGGGATTAGAGATGTCACACTGGCCTGGGTAACGTCGTACTTGTGTAATAGGGAAACAGAGGTGGCCTTGGGCAAGGGGCAAACAATAACGCACTCTAAATGGAGACTTATTAAACATGGTGTTCCACAAGGGTCGGTGGTAGGGCCGGTGTTTTTTATTCTTTACATCAATGACCTTCCTACCAACTTGCCTCTGGATTGCTTGGTGGTTCTATATGCAGATGATGCTAGTATTATTATTCGAGCTCTGTGTAACATGGGTCTCAAAGACAAATTTCTTATCATACTGAGAGAGTTAATAGAATGGTTTGAAGCCAACAAGCTTAAGTTAAATTGTGCTAAAACGCAGTTGATGAAATTCCAGGCAATTGGTGAGCCAGTACAGATGGTAATAGAACTTGGGAGGGAACTATTGGAAGTTGCAGATCATGCATGTTTCTGGGTTTAACAGTAGATTACAGACTAAAATGGGCTCAGCACATTGAGAACTTGTGTGGTAGACTAAGTTCAGCGGTTTTTGTTTTGAGGAAAGTTGTAAAGCAGTGTAACCAGAGTAACTGCAAAAATGGTGTATTTTTCATTCTTCCAATCTTTGATTCAATATGGAATCCTGTTCTGGGGTAATGCCTCCTCGGCATTAGCTGTTTTTCGTTTGCAAAAACGGGCTATTAGAATTATGGCCAACTTACCCAATAGAGGATCATGCAGGCAGGCTTTTAGAACCCTAGGGGTACTCACCGTAACATCATCTATATAATGGAAATGGCAGTTTTTGTAAATGATAACCCCATGTTGTTTACGAGAAACAGTGATGTACCCCCCATAACACGAGACAGAAGGACAACCTTCACCAGGAACAAAGTAGGCTAAGGTTGTCTGATAATGATCCTACTCAGGCTGGGAGGAAAATAGTCAACCACCTCCCTGGCTACTTAAAGGAGAGCTTAGGAGACACAGATTTTAAATTTAAGATGAAATCCTGGCTGCTGGAAATGGAGTTTTATTCGCTCTCAGAATATTTTAGTAATAATTTTAGCACAAACTATGTAGGTAACTGATTTGCAGTTTGAGCTGCACCTGCATTCTGCAAATAAGAATTAGTGAGTTTATTCTGGTTTTATTGTGTGACGATATTCAGTGATTTATCCTGTGTTATTTTATATTTTAGACTCTGTGGAAAGGGTTATTTTAATGAGCTATAGAATGGTCTCTAGATACTTTAGTATACCTGTATAGGTAATTTTGTAAATACTTTGTAATGTATTGGATTTTACTTTATACCAACATGGACAACATCAAATACTCGCCTACCTTGTAATTGTGTAAGCATATGAGTGCTAAAATTGATGACTAATAAGACTAATAAAAGTAATGTAATGTCATGTTACAAGTATCTATGTATGGTATGGTTTCTATGATTACATGGTACAAGGTGGTATTTTCATACAATTTGTTACGAGTTTTGGGGCTGTGATATTACACTGTCATTTCAGACAAACAAACCGTCATTTGTTTAGAAACTGCATTGAGAAAAGAAGCTGCTATAAAATACCACCTTGTACCATGTAATCATAGATACCAACGCATAACATGCTTATTATTGTATTTCTTAAATAAACCAAAACTATTGAATTTTAATTAGATTTTTAATTGAATACTTTCTTCCAGATAACCACCCATGAAAAAAAAACGAATCATTGAACACTCTTTCCAATTTTAAGGGATGTACTTGGGGTGAAATATCGTTTACTTCCCAACGGAATAGTAATTCTTATATTTTTATCTACCACCATGCCAAATTTCATGCTAATAAGTGTTGATGAAAAAATCACTATTAGGGGTGGGGGTAAAAAAAATCACGAGAAATTAGGTTGATTGGATGGAAACATGCTTGAGCATAATATTATTGGATAATTTTAATAATTACAATGTATAGAATACGACCTTGTACCAAATCCAATTTTAAGGGATGATAGAGGGCACTAGGGGTGAAATATCGTTTGCCTCCCAACGGAATAGTAATTCTTATATTTTTATCTATCACCATGCCAAATTTCATGCTAATAAGTGTTGATGAAAAAAATCACTATTAGGGGTGGGGGTAGAAAAAACACGAGAAATTAGGTTGATTGGATGGAAACATGCTTGAGCATAATATTATTGGATAATTTTGATAATTTTAATGTATTGAATACGACCTAGTACCAAATCCAATTTTAAGGGATGATAGAGAGCACTAGGGGTAAAATATTGTTTGCCTCCAAACGGAATAGTAATTCTTATATTTTTATCTACCACCATGCCAAATTTCATGTTGGTAACTTACTAAACAGTGTTTGTCACTAAAAGTATGATTATTAGGGTTGGGGGTGAAAAAATTGTTTGTTTTGTATGAATGATTTGTTGACTGGACTATAACACATCGACTCATAATTTTAATCAGCAATTGAAATATTAAAAATGTATTAAATACTACCTTACGTTTTTCCCAAAGTTAAGGGTGGTAGAGAACAAAAGGGGTGGAATATCGCTTGCCTCCCGGCGGATTATTATTTTTCAGGTTATTATGAACCATCATGCCAAATTTCATGCTGATAACTCCCTAGGTGCCTCACTGGTAAATGCTGGAAATCAAGGTAAAAATATTATAAACAATTAGGGATGGGGGTTGAAAAAATGTGGTTTAGGAAATGAGAATAGGCCGATTGGGTTAAAACACATTAAAACATAATTTTAATAACTAATTTGAATAAAAATTCTTTTTTGGGTTAGAGCTATGAATTATTCTAATTTTAGGGGATGATTTAGGGGGTGTTGGGGGTGAGATATCGCTTGCCTCCCGGCGGATTTTTAATTCTGGTATTTTTATCTACCCCCATGCAAAATTTCACGCTGGTATCCGGATTTGCAATATTCAAGTGTTCCTTCCCCTTTACAGCTCTCACTATAATAGCTATGTTTACATGGAGGATTCAATACGGTATTGAATACGATCCTACCTCTAAAACATCCATGTAACCACTTAGAACTAGGATCGGATCGGTTGGATCCAATCCCCCAAAAGATGGGATTGGATTGAAATATCGTATCGAAAACAAGCATGTAAACAGTTTTGAGTATTGGATCGAGTGCACAGCATACACACAGCACAGCAGGTTTAAAATCATTGAACAGTTCATAATATTTTATAATGTAGATAAAAATAAAAAAATTGAAAGAGAGAGAATTTTGAGGAGAAGGATATAATGGTGAATAACTAATTTTGCGTTCCCAACGTCATATGACCAATTCCAGGCGCGTAGGAATTATTTGTATTTATATTGTTTTATTAGTCACTGGATTATATTTTTCGAATGGTGGTGAGGGGGGGGGGGATGATGTGGCGATCTGATGAGCTTTTTTTATTCTACACACAAATAATACATGAATTCACTTTACACCGCGACCACATTCGTACTTATAGCCTCGCAGAGATTCTATTGAAAAAGGCCTATTATTCTATAGACGAGTAGCCTACTTTGACGATTTAAATTTTGTATAATTTAATTTCAATACAATCAATCTCAATTTGAGTACGCTTTTTTTCAACTTCGTAATTCCATTTTTAATTTAATTCACTATGTTCAACTTCATAAAATAATTTAAATGTTAATGTTTACGTATTGTTATAGTATTATGTTATTAGGTTGATCTATATTTTGAATTTCATGTTGCTTGAAGTTGATCTGATGTGTGCTAGAAACATAGGATTACACAATTTTCAATGTAATTGTATTTAACAAATGTTTGCAATCCTAAATAAAATATCTAAAAACGTATCTAATGCAAAGCTTGTCAAAATTTGTTTGCACTCAGTAGATATAACTAGGCCTATTCAATTTAAAACACTGCAGAGACAATTTTGCCAAGCTTTGCAAGGATGCAGACATAGGGCGTTGTGAATTTATCTAGAAGTGTATAAATGTAGAAAAGTACATATAAGCTTCAGTGGCAGATCCAGGGGGGCGGTAGGGGCGAACGCCCCCCCCCCCCCCACCTTGATTCTTTAAGGGTTACATTTTATTGCCATTAAGATTATAACAATGCTGCAATCTGATGATAATTGATAACATACCAAACTCAAACTGTATGGTAAATCTAATATAACTAGGAAAACGCTTAAGTCCCGCCGCGTTGTTGGATGAGCGTAATTGGTGCATTGAGTTGTTAAGTGTTATGCGGATTTTCTGTTGTACTATGAAAAAATCATTACTTAGTTGATTTTTTTTTAAATTAATTTAAATTAAATAAAAAATAAACTTTAATTTTAATTTTTTTTAATTATTCGTAATTTAAAAAAAGAAAAAAATCGGAAAATTTCGATTTTTATAACAAATAATTTTTCGATTGCGCTCAAATTTCACACGAATATATAAATTCATGAAATTAAGGTTCTGTGAAAAAATCATTACGATCGGATAAAGCATTAGGTGCTATAAGCCAAAGAAATTTGAACATCAAAAACATTCCAAAAAATGGCGATTTTTTAAGGGAATTTATCTTTCGGTAAGGCTCAAAATTCTCACGAATATATCAATTCATAAAATAAAGGTTGTGTGAAAAAATTATTACAATCTGACAAAGCATGCAGGTGTTATAAATCAAAGAATTTTGTTAAAAATCGAAAAAAATCGTAAAATTGCGATTTTCATGAGAAATAATTTTCAATCGATTTTCCCCCCCGTGCAGTTCTTCGTTCAGAGATTTCATAGACCTCCATAAAATTTCATCGCAATTGGAGTATTGGTTTAGCCGGAATCGTGTTCACAGACACACAAAATACTAAAAAAAAAAAAAAAAAGAAAAAAAAAATACATTCCGGATTTTTTTCTCCAGTGTAGTGAAATGGAATCTTCGCTTCCTGCTACGCTCAATCCAACTACAAACTTATTGAAATGTACCCTATCTCTAAAGCAATTTTAAACTAATTTTTGACAAAGCTTCCTTTAAAAAATTCCCTGCGGGTATGTGCTGCCCCTTCCTTCCCCCCCCCCTTACAAAGGTCCTGGATCCGCCGCTGATAAGCTTGGCCCTTCTTTTGGATCTCATTACTTTTTAGTGTGTACATGTGTAACCCTAATGACTCAGCTTGGCTGTATTTTGTAAGTTTTTTGTATAAGTGGGTGTACGTTACGACTAAAAGTAAAAACGAGAAAAAGCTCATGTGTAACGCACGAGTTAGTGATTTGGTAGCTCAACAGATCGATTCCCATTCACCGACAAGCCTGACTAAAAGTTTTATTCAACGTTATCCTTAGTGGATAAGGAGAATGTAAAGATGGGACATGCTATAATACTACACACTTTCAGTATATTTACAATTATATTTACTAGGAAGCTTCGCAAACGCTTTTTCAGGCGCGTTGTTGGATGAGCGTAATTTTTTTTTAAACGAAAAAAGCATAAAATAGAGATTTTCGTAAGAAATAATTTTACGATTACGCTCAAATTTCACCAGAATATATTAATTTATAAAATTAAGGTTCTGTGAAAAAATCATTACATTCAGATAAAGCATGTAGGTGTTATAAGCCGAAGAAATTTTAAAAATCGAAATAAAGTCGTAAAATGGCGATTTTCGTAAAAAAATAGTTTTTTGATAACGCTCAAATTTCACATGAATATATCAATTTATACTAGGAAAACGCTTAAGTCCCGCCGCGTTGTTGGATGAGCGTAATTGGTGCATTGAGCTGCCATGTGTTATGCGGATTTACTGTTGTTCTGTGAAAAAATCATTACTAAGTTGAAGATATTTTTAAAATTAAATTTAATTTAATAAAAAATTTAATTTAATTTAATAAAAAATTTAATTTAATTTAATAAAAAATTAACTTAAATTTTAATTTTTTTTAATGATTCGTAATTTTAAAAAAGGAAAAAATCGTAATATTGAAATTTTCATAAGAAATAATTATTCGATTGCGCACAAATTTACACGAATATATTAATTCATAATATTAAGGTTCTGTAAAAAATCATTACAATCGGATAAAGCATGTAGGGTTATAAGCTGGAGAAATTTTTAAAATTGAAAAAAGTCGTAAAATTGCGATTTTCGTAAAAAATATTTTTTTGATAACGCTCAAATTTTAAAAGAATATATCAATTCATAAAATAAAGGTTCTGTGAAAAAATCATTACAATCGGACAAAGCATGTAGGTGTTGTAAGTCGAAGAAATTGTTAAAAAATCGAAAAAAATCGTAAAATTGCGATTTTCATGAGAATTTTTTTTTGATTGTGCTCAAAAACGTGGCAGTTCTAAGTTCAGAGATTTCGAAGACCTCCATAAAATTTCATCGCAATCGAGTATCGGTTTAGCCGGATCGTGCAAACAAACAGACAAAAATACAAAAAAAATAGAAAAAAAAAAAAAATAAAAAAAAAAAAAAAACATTCCGGATTTTTTTCTCCATTAGTGAAATGGAATTTCGCTTCGCTCGCTACGCTCGCTACGCTCATCAAAAATTAAGGTTCTGTGAAAAAATCATTACAATCGGACAAAGCATGTAGGTGTTATAAGTCGAAGACATTTTTAAAAAATCGAAAAAAATCGAAAAATTGCGATTTTCATGAGAAATAATTTTCCGATTGTGCTCAAAAACTTGGCAGTTCTAAGTTCAGAGATTTCGAAGGCCTCCATAAAATTTCATCGTAATCTGAGTATCGGTTTAGCCGGAATCGTGCTAACAAACAGACAAAAATACAAAAAAGAAAAAAAGAAAAAAAAACATTCCGGATTTTTTTGTCCAGTGTAGTGAAATGGAATCTTCGCTTCGCTCGCTACGCTCGCTACGCTCATCCAATAAATCTTCTACGTTTGAATCGTAACATATTTAGCTGAAATGTGAACAGCACCTACAACAGGTTTCGGATGGCTGTTTAAAATGTCAGCGCAACGAACAGAAAACACAGACAATACAGATGAAATTGAAAGAGAATCGACTATCGAGATCCATTTGAGATCCTTGTAAGACTCAGTCGCTTCGCTCCCTAATCTCAATGCATTCTATGCTTTTGTTTATTCGAAGAATAGTAATCTACATTGCCACTCTATGTCTATATCGTGTTTACAATGCAAAGTCCAATATTCGCATGTGTGGTATACTTTCTACGTTGGCCTCAATATAATATATAGTGTGTTCTGTGTGTACACAGCCAATCAATCAATGTTGTGTTAATAGATCTTAGATGGACCATTGGCGTTAGTGACGAGTTAGGCTTGGGCTTAGTCGGAGAGGAGTTGGAGTAAACATCTTCGTCCAACTGATGCAAATCGTGCATCCGTCACGACCTTGCTTTTTAAATCAACAGTTTGTGAATTAGCAGGTACTTTGATGGCAATCAGTCGTAGCTGCGACTTGCGACCACACGCCACTCGAGGGCGCCTCCCCCACCTACCCTTGCAAGACTAGAGACGTGTCGAAGACGTCACAACGACGATAGCATCTGAGAGTGAGAGCACTGCACTCAGATAAAATAAATGGCTTCTTCCGTGAGTGTAAAAATAAACGGGGAGCCGGCGACCGATGCATGTTTATTGGGTCAAGGCCAAGACGATGGCAACGTGGTCAGAGTGACGGGCCTGCGTAAGATCAAGAGTACACACAAGTTGATCGCGGACACGGCGATGGAGTGTCGTGTGCTTGTACTGCACACAGGGGGCACCATAGGGATGATGCCGAACGCCGATCAAGGTCAGTCAGTCTGTTTGCAATCTGTTGAGCCGACATGTCACGTGGGCCAAACAGACAATATTTCTTAGAAATCATATTATAAAAACAACTATTAAAATAAATATAAGACTATTCGAGAAATGCTATTTATTAAAATGTAGAAAATAATAATATAAATTCAAATTCAGGAGCAAAGAGATGTGTTTGGCAATCTGCGCCGGCATGGTTGAGCATGAGCAGAACGAGCACGTGGTTATGGCTATACACGTAAAACAATATTATTTCATCACTTTCACGATGCTCGCTTAGGTCTGGTATAGAAAGTGATTTATAAACTATGTATTACAGATATTGATTTTGTTGCATGATCAGTCGGAATTTTCATTGTTTGGTTTCCTGACATAGGCCTATAATCCTGAGCAATGTCAAAATCAAAATGTTTCCGGAAATGGGGAATATACCCCATAACTTATAAGATAACGGAGATCGTTAAACTCCATCTCTCACCCCCACCTCCATCCCAAAATGCGCTGTCTAACTGGGTGGAAATAGTTTGATGACGTCAGGGGTCAGGCAAGGTCACGTGCGTTAGCTATGAACCATGGTATAATACAGTAAGAGATTCTGTGGCGTTAGTGTAATTAATTTATATTCTGTGCCATTGTGGTAAAGGACTTTGAATGAAAGATAAAACTAAGAGTACTAAGACCTTCTCCATCCCACCCAGCGGAAAACTCTTACGTCATATTTTTGTAAACGACGGTTTTGATTGATTGATTGATTGGATATTACTTAAAACGTCTCATATTAATGCACTTTGTCTGTTCGAGACGAAGAGTGGTGAAAGATGAGGATGAAGTATAAACAGAAAGGTTGAGGGGAAACCCGGTACAGGCACGTAGCCTACTCCTTTCGAAAAGTACCAAGGGGACCAACAACTTAACGTCCCATCCGAAAGGACGGTGTAACTTTGACATTCATGTAGGTTTCCTCCACTAACCCGACTGCCGAGCAGACCTCGAGGAGAACGAAGCCATTACACTAGCTCTCGAAACCCTCCATCTGCTCTAACCACGGTATACGTGAGTTTCAGGGAAGAGCGCCGAGCGGGTCATCCCACTCTAAACCCCCGACCACGCCCGATTCTGCTTACCTTCTGTGTGATTGACGGTTTCATAACTATTTGTGAAAGTGATGGTTAGTCGTAAAAACCTGATTAGCAACAATTATGCTTTGACCATTTTTACTTGTATATGGACGATCCCCTTGCAAACATCCCAAATCTTAAGACATCAAGGCATCAAGAGACAAAAAACTGAGGCTGCTTCGCGGACGTTTTTTCCCAGTCGCGTTGATGGATGAGCTTTTTTTTAAAAAAAAATCTGTCCAATGATTACTACTTTTTTAGTATGAGTGGGATCTCATTAATTTTTCAAGTTCCATTACAAAAATTATTTATGTTAAATTAGGATAATTTTTATAAACTAGGAAAAAAGCTTAAGTCCGCCGCGTTGTTGGATGAGCGTAATTGGTGCATTGAGCTGCCATGTGTTATGAGGATTTCTGTTGTTCTGTGAAAAAATCATTACTAAGTTAAAGATTTTTTTTAAATTTAATTAAATTTAATTAAAAATTAACTTTCATTTTTAAATTTTTAAATTAATCGTAATTTTAAAAAAAGAAAAAATCGTAATATTAAAATTTTCAAAAGGAATAATTATTCGATTGCGCACAAATTTACACGAATACATAAATTCATAAAATTAAGGTTCTATGAAAAAATCATTAAAATCGGATATAGCATGTAGGTGTTATAAGCTGAAGATTTTTTTTTTAAATCGAAAAAATCTTAAAATTGCTATTTTAATGAGAAATAATTTTCGGATTGCGCTAAATAACGTGGCAGTTCTAAGTTCAGAGATTTCAAAGGCCTCCATAAAATTTCATCGTAATTGGAATATCGGTTTAGCCGGAATCGTGTTAACAAACACACAATAATACAAACAGAAAAAGAAAGAAAAACATTTCGGATAATTTCTCCAGTGTAGTGAAATGGAATCTTCGCTTCGCTCGCTACGCTCATCCAATTAGTACTAGGAAGCTTCGCAAACGCTTTTTCAGGCGCGTTGTTGGATGAGCGTAATGATGGTGCAGTGAGCTGCTATGTGTTAATGAGAAATAATTTTTCGATAGCGCTCAAATTTCACATGAATATATTAATTAATTCATAAAATAAAGTTTCTGTGTAAAAACCATTACAATCGGATAAAGCATGTAGGTGTTATTAGTCAAAGAAATTTTAAAAAATCGAAAAAATCGTAAAATTGCGATTTTCATGAAAAATAATATTTTGATTGCGCTCAAATTTCACACGAATTAATTAATTCATAAAATAAGGTTCAGTAAAGAAAGTTTTACAATCGGATTAAGCATGTAGGTGTAGTAAGTCAAAAACATGTTTTAAACATTTTTAAAAAATCGTAAAATTGCGATTTTCATGATAAATAATCTCTTGATTGCGCTCAAATTCAAACGAATATATTAATTCATAAAATTAAGGTTCTGTGCAAAAATCATTACAATCGGATAAAGCATGTAGGTGTTATAAGTCGAAGAAATGTTTTAAAAATCGAAAAAAATCGTAAAATTGCGATTTTCATGAGAAATAATTTTTCGATTGCGCTGAAAAACGTGGCAGTTCTAAGTTTAGAAATTTCGAAAGCCTCCAAAACATTTCATCGCAATTGGAGTATCGGTTTAGCCGGAATCGTGTTAACAAACACACAAAAATACAATCAGAAAAGAAAGAAAGAAAAAAAACATTCCGGATTTTTTTCTCCAGTGTAGTGAAATATAATCTTCGCTTCGCTCATCTAATAAGTTGTTATGGTAATACCAACAAGGAAGCTTCGCAAAAGCTTTTCAGGCGCGTTGTTGGATGAGCGTATATGTTTTTTAATCGAAAAAAAAGCGTAAAATTGCGATTTTCATGAGAAATTATTTTTTGATTGCGCTCAAATTTCTCACAAATTATATACATTCATAAAATTAAGGTTCTGTGAAAATATCATTACAATCGGATAAAGCATGAAGGTGTTATAAGTCGAAGAATGTTTTAAATATTTTTAAAAAATCGTAAAATTGCTATTTTCATAAGAAATAATTTTTCGATTGCTCTCAATTTTCACAAGAATATATTAATTTATAAAATTAAGGTTCTGTAAAAAAATCATTACAATCGGATAAAGCATGTAGGTGTTATAGCCCTAAGTCGGAATTTTTTTTTTTAATCGAAAAAAATCGTAAAATTGCGATTTTAATGAGAAATAATTTTTAGATTGCGCTCAAAAACGTGGCAGTTCTAAGTTCAGAGATTTCGAAGGCCACCAGAAAATTTGATCGCAATTGCAGTATCGGTTTGGCCGGAATCGTGTTAACAAACAGACAAAAATACAAAAAAAAAGAAAAAAAGAAAGAAAAAAAACATTTCGGATTTTTTTCTCCAGTGTAGTGAAATGGAATCTTCGCTTCGCTCGCTACGCTCATCCAGAAAGTATTAACAATAGAACGTTAAATATCTCGAGGCCCAAAGATTAAGACATGCTTTTTGTATACGCATTGTAGGTGATTGTTGTCAAGTTTCTTAGTTACCTGTTAATTACACCTGTAAAAGGCTTATATTAACACCTTTATTTCTATGTATTCTGGCTAACTTTTTCAACTTTTTGTTTCAAAAGGCACTACATCACCATTACCTTAATGCCCATGTAAAATATGAACGTTGTAGCCCCACCCGTTTGGTCAGAATCGGCTCAAAAATCACGAAATATTGTATTAAAAATCGTGACAAAATCGTAAAAGCACGATTTCTATGAGAAATATTTCTTCGATTGTTACCAAAACCATAAAACATCTTTTCAAACGTTTCCATAAAGTTTCATTAAGATCGGAGTAACCGTTTGCCCGGTCGCGAGCTAAATATCACGAAAATATCGCATTCAAAATCGGGATAAAATCGTAAAAGTACGATCTTCATGAGAAATATTTCTTTGATTGTACCCAAAAACGTTTCAGGTCTAAGTTCAGAGATTTAGTAGGTGCATAATATGCCGTTTGCCCGGTAGAGCGCAAACAGACAAAAAAAACAAAAAAACACTCGAACTATATTTTTTTTTTGGGGGGGGGGGGCAGTGAAATTGAAGTGACACACACACACACACTATAAATTGTGTTATTGTAAATTACTAGGAAAACGCCAAACACCCGCCGCGTTGTTGGATGAGCGTAATTGGTGCATTGAGCTGCCATGTGTTACGCGGATTTTCTGTTGTTCTGAGAAAAAATTATTACTTAGTCGAAGAATTTTTTTAATTAAATTAAATAAAATAAAAAATTAACTTAATTTTTTTAATAAATCGTAATTTAAAAAAATAAAAAATCGTAAACTTGCAATTTTCATAAGAAATAATTATTCGATTGGGTTCAAATTTAACACGATTATATTAATTCATGAAATTAAGGTTTTATGGAAAAAATCATTAAAATATGATAAAGCATGTAGGTGTTTTTCCCAAAGAATTGTTTAAAAAAGAAAAAAAACGTAAAATTTCGATTTTCATGAGAAATATTTTTTCGATTACGCTCAAATTTCACACGAAAATCTTAATTCATAAAATTAAGGTTCTGTGAAAAAATCATTACAATCGGATAAAGCGTGTAGGTGTTACAAGTCGAAGAAATTTTTAAAAAATCGAAAAAAAGTTGTAAAATTGCTTTTTTTAAAAAGAAAAATTTTCCCGATTGCGCTCAAAAACGTGGCAGTTCTAAGTTCAGAGAATTTGAAGGCCTCCATAAAATTTCATCGCAATCGGAGTATCGGTTTAGCCGGAATCGTGTTAACAAACACACACACACAAAAAAAAACATTCAGGATTTTTTTCTCCAGTGTAGTGAAATGGAATCTTCGCTTCGCTCGCTATGCTCATCCAAAAATGTACAAACGTACTAATAAAAATTTGCAAAAAAAAAATTTAATAAAATTGTGGCCAGGTAATGATTTTTTTACCACCAAAATTAGTAATTACTGGGGACAACGACGCGACGGTGGTTCGAAGTTTGTTCTTACTGATACTGGTCATCAAGCTTTTAGGGATCCTGGCCAATGAACAAGGAGAGTCAATGGCACGTGTGTTGTGTGGGTTGAGGACTTCTTGGAAGAAATGCCTTGGGCATGGAAAAAATTTTTGTCGACTTGAACAATTCGTCAGTCATCGTACATCACATTCCCGATCATGTAGCTAATTTTACATACATTCTGGATGTCTTTTGGACGCAAGTCGCTATGAGAGCACATTTCAAGATTTTACATTGTCGTGTAGTACACAATCTTGAAAAATTACTGCAAATCACCCGTTTGGTGGCATATTTTCTGTAAGCACTATTCGAAGAAAGTGCTTTGATAGCGCGACAATCAGACATTGTTACTTGACATTTTGGTGCAAAACACAACCCGATAGGAGTAGGACAAGCGATAGAGATTCGGTTTGGATCACTATGCATTTGCAAGAGGGGCGGGGGCTGCCAAGCTCGAGTAAGATATAACTGCTGACACAAATGAGGATTGGTAGGTATTTATTTATTATTTTGTCTCTATTTGCAACGGATAATGTAATCCACTAGTGCAACTTTAATAGAGAAGGGAGGAGGGAAAGCCCGGTACCGGCACATAGCCTACTCCTTTCGAAAAGTACCAAGGGGACCAACGGCTTTACGTCCCATCCGAAAGGACGGTGTAACCTTGACAGTCGTATAGGTTCCTCCACTAACCCGGACTGCCGAGCCCCCCAACCAACCAAATCCTGCGTGCGCCGGTGTCTTCACCATAAACTAGGAAAACGCTTAAGTCCCGCCGCGTTGTTGGATGAGCGTATATGGTGCATTGAGATGCCATGTGTTACGCGGATTTTCTGTTGTTCTGTGAAAAAATCATTACTAAGTCGAAGATTTTTTTTAATTAAATTAAATTATATAAAAAATTAACTTTATTTTTATAATTAAATTAAATAAAATAAAAAATTAATTTAATTGTTTTAATTAATCGTAATTTTTTTAAAAAAAAAATCGTAAAATTGCAATTTGCATAAGAAATAATTATTCGATTGCGCTCAAATTTAACAGGAATCACACACATAACAAAAACTTGTAGAAATACAGCCAAACCTTACACACTCAAAAGGAATGAGATCTAAAAAAAAGGGCCAAGCTCATCTACCCTTCCACATTTGCGCATTCTTAATTCATAAACGTACAGTGTCCCATAACAGCATCCTCGAAAAGCTTGGCAAAATAGAATTTGCGATTATTAATTTAACGTAGTAGTTTATCCAAGTTCTTTTTTTGTAATTAATTTAAACGTAAACATGCAAATTCTATTTTGCCAAGCTTTTCGAGGATGCTGTTATGGGACACTGTACGTTTATGAATTAAGAATGCGCAAATGTGGAAGGGTAGATGAGCTTGGCCCTTTTTTTAGATCTCATTCCTTTTGAGTGTGTAAGGTTTGGCTGTATTTCTACAAGTTTTTGTTATGTGTGTGTGATCTTATTACTTTTTCAAGTTCCATTACAAAATTATTTGTTAAAATATAATATTTTTATCAAAGTTGATTTAATTTTTATGGTATTAGCAATAACAATAGGATGTAAAATATCTAGGCCCGGATTCATGTACATCCTGGGTATAGGTGGTATAACCATGGTATAAACCATGGAGTTATAAATAGTACTGGCGTGTATAAACGACGGTATAAGGACTGGTTAAGTCTAGGCAACTCACATCCTATTAAAACTTTCCCATGTAACAACAAACGCACAACTAATGTAATTTTACACCTATTTCACTGCACCCACACGAGGGAAGCGATATATCTAGACGGCCTTGACCCACAGCCATGTAAATCATCAGATAATCAGAAGAATATTGAAAATTTTCACCATCTTTTGTTTTACATTTTATTAAAAGTGACAGGAGATTTCGTGAGTTTATTAAAAGTAAAGAAAAAGCTTATTATTCCCGTAAATTTTTGGGAATAGCCTAGGACTACCATACCATTGTTTATCTGCATTAGGCTTGTAGTAATCAAAACTAGTTATTTGTGCGGGAAGTGTCAAAACAAGGTTGTGCTGGCCTAGGGTTGGCTAAGAAAGGCCTAGGGCTTGTCAAACATGTATTTATTTATCTAGTCCTATAGCCTAATGGAACTTTAGACCTACACTGTTGTATTATAAATAATTTTCTACATCTGGGCCTAGGTCAGGGACGGTTTCTGATTTGTTTTATGAGAGTATAATGACAACTTTTCTCATTTCACACATAGAAGCAAAATTTAAAATGTCCGCCATTTGTTTACGTATCGCACTTTCCCGCCGTACTCTGCTTATACCGTCAACAAGTGTCAAGTAACTATGGTTACTTGTTGATTGTATAAGGCTTATTTTAAAACCTTTATTTGGAAGCCTTCCAACAAACTTTTTCAACTTTTTTTTTCAAAAGAGACTATCATTCTATAACCTTAATGTCCATGTAAAATATGAACATTGTAGCCCCACCCGTCTGGTCAGAATCGCGGGCCGACGTATTATATGTTAGCAGTAGCTAGCAGTAGCTAACATCCTTAAAGTGATTTTGAGCATGTTTGAAGACATTTTTTCACCAAGAAGGAATGGTCGTACCCCAATAAAATTTGGCATGTGTTGTCAGGTACCTAAATCCCCTCGATTGTGATAGTTTTTCAAGTTCACATCACGTTACATGACGGCTGGGTAACACCTCGAAATCACCCCAACTCTGCTTGGTGTATAAGGTGCTTGAGTGTGTAGCGCACCGCGGCTTGGCTGCGGCGCCCTAACGGGCACCTAGATATATTGATTCATGAAATTAAGGTTCTGTAAAAAAATCATTACAATAGGATAAAGCATGTAGGTGTTATAAGTCAAAGAATTGTTTTTAAAAAGAAAAAAAACATAAAATTTTGATTTCCATGAGAAATAATTTTTCGATTACGCTCAAATTTCACACGAATATCTTAATTCATAAAATTAAGGTTCTGTGAAAAAATCATTACAATCGGATAAAGCATGTAGGTGTTATAAGTCGAAGAAATTTTTTAAAAATCGAAAAAAATCGTAAAATTGCGTTTTTTTATGTGAAAAAATTTCCGATTGCGCTCAAAAACGTGGCAGTTCTAAGTTTAGAGATTTCGAAGGCCTCCATAAAATTTCATTGCAATCGGAGTTCGGTTTAGCCGGAATCGTGTTAACAAACACACAAAAATACAGAAAGAAAGAAAGAAAAAAAAAAAACATTCCGGATTTTTTTCTCCAGTGTAGTGAGGAATTT
>JAMZAV010012619.1:0-14162 GCA_024449915.1 Sweltsa coloradensis | reverse complement strand
TTTTTGAAAATAAAATTAGATTTTTTTCAATATTTCAAACACTATACAATTTTTAACTTTAAAAAAATTTGCATAATTTTCGGCCCAGTCATTTCGAGTATCATGGGAGCACTGAAGGTCTGCAAGCGGTTGAAAAATGCGATTTTGCTCCGACCGGTGGCGCATATATTATTCTATATCTATGATCGAGTACTTGGTCTCTTTGGCATATCAGCTACGTTTATTGACTGATACGATTAAATGACTGTGCACTTGTTTATTATCTTCACCTACTGTTTTGAGTTTGGTAAGGTAAGGTGAAATTATGCAATTTTGGGAGAAGTTAGATAATTGTATAATGTTTGCAACGTTTTGAACAGAACGTTAATTGTTTCCCCCATTTTCTGCAAAAAAAAAGAAGAAAATACGTAAAAATACCTAAAATTTATAAAATTTGTCGTATTTCTTGATTTTTTTGGTGGAAAACTGTAAAAAAATTAGCATTCTGTTCAATATGTTGCAAACATTATACAATTATCTAACTTCTCCCAAAATTGCATAATTTTCGGGCCAGTCATTTCGATGTTATCATGGGAGCACTGAAGGTCTGCAAGCGGTTGAAAAATGCGATTCTGCCTCCGACCGGTGGCGCATATATTATTCTTTATCTATGATCGAGTACTTGGTCTCTTTGGCATATCAGCTACGTTTATTGACTGATACGATTAAATGACTGTGCACTTGTTTATTATCTTCACCTACTGTTTTGAGTTTGGTAAGGTAAGGTGAAATTATGCAATTTTGGGAGAAGTTAGATAATTGTATAATGTTTGCAACGTTTTGAACAGAACGTTAATTGTTTCCCCCATTTTCTGCCAAAAAAAAAAGAAGAAGAAAATACGTAAAAATACCTAAAATTTATAAAATTTGTCGTATTTCTTGATTTTTTGGGTCGAAAACTGTAAAAAAAAAAAAATAGCATTCTGTTCAATATGTTGCAAACATTATACAATTATCTAACTTCTCCCAAAATTGCATAATTTTCGGGCCAGTCATTTCGATGTTATCATGGGAGCACTGAAGGTCTGCAAGCGGTTGAAAAATGTGATTCTGCCTCCGACCGGTGGCGCATATATTATTCTATATCTATGATCGAGTACTTGGTCTCTTTGGCATATCAACTACGTTTACTGACTGATACGATTAAATGACTGTGCACTTGTTTATTATCTTCACCTACTGTTTTAAATTTGGTAAGGTAAGGTAAAATTATGCAATTTTGGGAGAAGTTTTACGTTTTGAACAGAACGTTAATTATTGTTTTCCCCCATTTTCTGCAAAAAAAAAACAAGAAAATACTACTAATAATAAAATTATTAACCACAATGTAAGAAGCGGGAAACAAAACATATCTTATGATTGCAAAATGAATTGAATTCGATAGTTCCTAGCACTGCTTATCTTCACCTTGACATGGATGCCACCATTCCACTTGTGTCTCCACGTTTCCTTCATTCGTAATTCAACAATAAGTCGCTCAAGACAAACGCAGTACCAGGTTTCATTTTTTTTAGTTTTTATTCGTTGTTTTATTAATTGCCTACTCGTATTTTCAGAATAACGAATAATAGTGTCCTAATAATATGTGTAATAAAATAATCATATTCTATTGGGAATGAGAGATTAAAGACGTGCAATATAATAAAATACAGTAGACAATCGCGAAGTGATTGTGTTTGAAACAACTAACAAGCTACAATTCACTCATGTAACTTCGTGCGGGGTCTATGCGCAGTGGGACCCGCT
Organism: Sweltsa coloradensis; assembly: GCA_024449915.1. Classification (NCBI taxonomy): domain Eukaryota; kingdom Metazoa; phylum Arthropoda; class Insecta; order Plecoptera; family Chloroperlidae; genus Sweltsa; species Sweltsa coloradensis. Next base: position 12,377 of record JAMZAV010012619.1, on the reverse strand, counting down.
CAGTCAGTCAGCGAGTGCACAGCGTAACACGTATCTCGGGTGACTGTGAATCATATAGCTCGCCTGCGCTGTTATTGGCTCAAAAATAATGATTGGGATATCTATAGCTCGCCTGCCTTTTGAGTCCGGTAAAGCATGCTCTTTCTCTCTCTACGTAAATTCCCACGGGTTAAAACAGCACTCTTAAGGCTTATTTTAAAACCTTTATTTGGAAGCCTTCCAACAAACTTTTTCAACTTTTTTTTTCAAAAGAGACTATATTTCTATAACCTTAATGTCCATGTAAAATATGAACATTGTAGTCCCACCCGTCTGGTCAGAATCGCGGGCCGACGTATTAGATGTTAGCAGTAGTAGGCAGTAGTAGGCAGTAGCAGTAGCTAACATCCTTAAAGTGATTTTGAGCATGTTTCAAGCCATTTTTTCACCAAGAAGGAATAATCGTACCCCAATAAAATTTGGCATGTGTTGTCAGGTACCTAAATCCCCTCGATTGTGATAGTTTTCAAGTTCACATCACGTTACATGACGGCTGGGTAACACCTCGAAATCACCCCAACTCTGCTTGGTGTATAAGGTGCTTGAGTGTGTAGCGCACCGCGGCTTGGCTGCGGCGCCCTAACGGGCACCTAGAAACGGTGACTTTGGAGCCGTCCTAGCAACGAAGCACATAATAAATTGAAAGTTGTTCTGAATCGGCCTTGTTGATCTAGCGTTGATCCGCGGGTGTTCGCACTGTCCATACCACTGATTGAGCACTATATTTCCTATTAAAAATTCGATCTTTGGTTGGTTATCCCTCACTCGTCGATTGCGTTGGGGACTGCAGGGTTGGCTTGGTCGCTGTGGTTTACTGTCCCCTAGTGAAAATCATTTCTATAATAACTGAGTGGGTAGACTCTAAACAGGCGCGTAGGAAGGGGGGGGGATGGGGGAAATTGACCCCCCCCCCCCACTTCTGTAGTAAATATGCACATACACTTATACAATTCGACAGTCACCTTGCCCTTGGTAAAACGAATATGTTTGCCTGTATGCTTCGTCATTACATAAAAAAATAGATTGAAATTTACTAAAATGGTCTACTTCACGTTCATTTTTTGAGTTTTTAGATCGCAGATAGTTGCTGTAAAACATCGTTTACAGAGTCCGAGTGCAGTTAAAACATGACGAAATAACTGTAGTATGGCGAAATGGCTCCCGGCGGCTGGGGCTTCGCCCCAGACCCCAGCTGCCGCCCTCAAAACCTACTGATGGCTTTCACCCCCACACTTTTCAAAACGTCCCTATGCGCCTGACCCTATATACAAATTTATTTCCTCTTACGATCAGCAGAACCTAGGCCCTACTCTGGGTGGAATACACCCCAGCCCCCTCAGTCTCCGACTGTCAGAGGTCACGTGACGAGAGCCGAGTTCTATTTGTGACGGCGAGCGAGAGGTTGTTGTTGTTCACAGTTCAATGACCCCGCGGGAGATCTGAGGGGGGGGACAGAGGTTGACGGGCAGGCCTCGACTCCGCCGCACTAGACCTTGTGTCGTAGGCTGCAGAAGACGGAACTAAACTTGAGGATTCAGACAGTAGCATAAGCCACTTAGTTCGAGAACGTTAGGCCTACAGTCGAACTGATGATTCACCCAGACTTCAATAACTCCCTCAATACAAAGTCTGCCTTGCTCCCTGTCACTATGACTGAGTCTGCCTTGCTCCCTGTCACTGACTTGAGTCCTGCTACTACCTGTCAGTCTGACTGAGTCCTGCTACTACCTGTCAGACTGACTGAGTCTTGCCGTACCTGTCAGTATGACAGAGTCCGGCTACTACATGTCAGGACTGAGTCCTGCTACTACCTGTCAGTATGACTGAGTCCTGCTACTACCTGTCAGTATGACAGAGTCCTGCTACTACCTGTCAGTCTGACTGAGTCCTGCTACTACCTGTCAGTCTGACTGAGTCCTGCTACTACCTGTCAGTCTGACTGAGTCCTGCTACTACCTGTCAGTATGACTGAGTCCTGCTACTACCTGTGAGTCTGACTGAGTCCTGCTACTACCTGTCAGTCTGACTGAGTCCTGCTACACCTGTCAGTCTGACTTACGCAACACATGTGTCCAACACAACACGAACATGGAAGTGTAGTCATTAAACTTTCATCATGTGCTGAGTCGCGTGTTGTCGGGCGTGAGAGACTGGGGCCACTGCTATCATGTCCTGGTACTGATTACAGGTTAAGTCTGACAGCCTACCGACCGGTGCCATCACACTACAGCGAGCCCAGTGGCGTAGGAATATAGTGCAGGGTGGACCTATGGTCTACCAAATTGACCCCCCTCCCCCCTATTGTCAAGTTCGTCATAAAAAGTGAGACCCCCACCGGGCCCTTAAATGATGCCACAAAAATTAACTTCAACCCCCTCCCCCCCCTCCCCCAGAAACCATTTTCTGGTGAAAATTTTACTGGAAAAAATTCAGTTCACGTTTAGGCCTCCAGATCCAAATTCAAAATAAAGCTTCCAGGGGCCTATTAGGACCTAATAATTTTTATTTGAGTGTAGGTCGAGTAAAAAAATGAAATCGTTATTTTTTAATTGAAAGAAAAAATAAGTAAGCCTAATTATGCAGTGCTTTAAAAGGCCTAGGCCCTATCCTATATGTATGTCACAGTAAGCATCTGCATAAGTCTACCCCCCCCCCCCCCCCCAACACAGGTTGTACATTTCCCACAACCCCCCCCCCTTGACAAATTATGTGACGTGGACGGCCCCTATGAGAAGCAAAAATTAATTTGTTAAAGCACGGGCCCAGAAGTAGGCCTGTAGGCCTATACAAGTTGGAGTGAAGCTACTTTAAATCAAAAGATAGTCAAAGAGGAATACAATAAACAAGTGTTACCATTGAAAAGGTCATTGCTTGTTACTTCAAAACAGTGGAGGTGCTGGGTTACCAATTTTCAAACTTTTTCAGGGGAGCTCCTTCCACCCTTACTCTCGGTAGGCCTACTTCTTCGGTTGGGGGGTCTAAAATAAAATCATCATGTGTTTCACTAAAATACTCCGAAATACACAACAACAAAAAAACTACAAAACCAATTGTTTCTATTTTATATAAAGGACTTAAATTGGCAAAAATAGAAACATTGGAGGTTTTGTATGTTTTTTGTTAGGCCTAATAAAACAGCAAAAACATGATAATTTTTTTTGGACCCCCCCAACCAAAGAAGTAGACTAGGTAGGCTACCTACTCCCAGGACCACCAAAAAGACAACAAAATCTGTAACGTACCATACGCCTGTACCGCCAACAAAAAAAAACATGTCATGTCAATTGTCAATCGGACATCGTGTTCAGTTTTTATCATGAGACGTGTCAAACTCTCAGATGGACAGACACTGACAGGTAAGTCCTATGGGAGCTTGGCAACCAAAAAATTCAATTTGGCCTAGGCCTAGGCCCCTACTTTTAAACCTTTCGTTTTCGAATCCCAGTCACAATTAGTAGGGCAGCCTCTCTCGTTGCCACGGGTCTTGGTTCAAATCCAGGGTAAGACATGGTTCTTTTGTCGCCCAAGCACCAGAGTCTAGGAGGGAAGCCCCCTCACTGATTGTGCTGTGTTGTGACTTTCCACCCTTCCTATCTCTAACCTTTTCTCTTTGTATGAATGAAGAGGCACCCTTGCCCAGCAACAGCAGGAGGGGCAGCTTTTCTCTTGTTGCCAAGGGTCCTGGTTCGAATCCAGGGTAAGTCATGGATTTCTTGTCTCCCGAGCACCAGAGTTGGGAGGGAAGCCCCCTTACTGTCTGTGCTGACTGTGTGCCCCAGTATGAATGGTGTGTGATTCACACACTTCACACAGTGTGAAGTAACCTTGCTGATGATGACAACATGCTTGCAGAATTTACTTCTTGCGTGGCCCTACCACAGGTTTGGTTATGTGTTGTGAGTTTTGGTTGCATGTAGTTAGCTGATTTTTAGTGGCCACCATCCGCCTGAAGAGTCCCAGAAGGACGAAACGCGTCGTGGGATTAAGGTAACAACTTTAAATTAGCTACAGTTGTCATCAGCAGGTGAAAAGTTTTTGTCGCCCCCAGCCCTTCAGGCTGGGCTTTATGTTCTATATGCTTTCCCAACCTGTCAACCCTTCTCCAATCTAAACAAAACTTTAAACTAGGAAGCTTCGCAAACGCTTTTTATAGTCGCGTTGATGGATGAGCTTTTTTGTAAGTTTTTAGTTTGCGTAGGACCACTTTTCCTTTGCAAGTGCTTTGTGAATACATTGTAGGTGATTGTTGTTAAGTTTCTATTGTTACTTGTTAATTATTATTATAAACCTCAAAAAACTAATATTAAAACCTTTTGAGGGCTATTCTAGGGCCTATGGATTCTGGCCAACTTTTTCAACTTTTTCTTTCAAAAAGCAATACATTACCATTACCTTAATGTAGGCCCTACATGTAAAATATGAACGTTGTAGCCCCACCCGTTTGGTCAAAATCGGCCCAAATGTCACGAAAATATTGCACTAAAAATCGGGGGAAAAATCGTAAAAGTAGACTACGATATTCATGAGAAATACTTCTTCGATTGTACCCAAAAACGTGACAAGTCCAAGTTCAGAGATTTCGAAGGTCCCCTCCAATCTTCATCAAGATCGCATATGCCGTTTGCCCGGTAGAGAGCGAACAAACAGACAAAAATACAAACAAAAAAAAAAAGGCACTCTTGTCGCTAAGCGGGTCCAACTTTCAACCAACTTTCACCACACTTTTTTCCCAATAAAATCAATGGAACACAACTACAAATTAGAAATAAGTTAATATTAAGTACGTATAGTGAGTAATTAATAGTAAACACTCTGGAATTACACGAATAATGTCAAATAATTTACATTATTGAACAGAACGTCGTCTCACTCTGATCAACGCGCCATTTTGGATGTTGGCTATGTAGGTGTACCAACCTTTTTGCGATATTGTGTTTATTGTAATAAGTAATTTTATAATATGTTATTGTTATGTTAAGTAAACAATTAAATAGTCGAATAGCACGGGGTTTGGGGCGGAGCCCCCGAGCGGGGTCCAGGGGCGGAGCCCCGGCGGGGTCGGGGGGCTGGTCCCCCAGAACAGAATGAGGTACAAACAAACAAACACGACAGGGACCGCAGGACAAACAAAAACGGGTGTGTTTTGGTTGGTACGTCGGAGAATGGAGAGACTTTGCTAAAATGGCCGCCGTGATCAACTAATAACAGTGAAATTAGTCTGCGAGTAATATTGTGTTCACCTATGTAATTGTTAATTTTGCAAAGTGGTAATTGATAATAAATTGTTGATATTGAATTTTTACACAATTATTTCTAATTTATAGTTGTTTTCCATTGATTTTATTGCAAAAAAAGTGTGGCTGAAAGTTGGACCCGCTTAGAGACAAGAGTTCCAAAAAAAAGATAATTTTTGAGGGGGGGGTCAGTGAAATTGAAGTCTTTGCTTCGCTCATCCAAAAATATTATTGGAAAGTGTGACGAAGGGTGGGAGGGTCAGGGAGCCTAACCTGATATTCACTTTCTTAAATTATACGTGGCTAAAAGAGAATGTTGGCTGGCCGCTGGGTTCCTTTCTACGCCCACTATTCTGCAACTGCCCGCTTACACAGCACCAAATCACAACAAATATTTTTAAAACCAAACTCAACAGGTAGGCCCTACCTAGGCTATCTGTTAAATAAATGTGTTTACTCTCTGGAGGAATATTTTACTCAGTAGGCCTAATTTAATAATACGACCTGTTTTACAACAATTTTAAATCTTACTATACAGCTTCACTAATGTTTTACAAATCGTTTGTAGGCCTAATTTCTAAAATATTCTTGTAGCCTATCCAAATTGGTTTATTGTAATTAATAATAATCAAACACCCGGTTCCAACATAAGTCAGGTCGGGGGGTGACGTATCACCAGTTTCTCGGGCTATGGACTTTCAGTGTTTGCTAGCCAGGCTCAACACCTCCTCATCTACTTCGATGTCTTCTATGACAGGCATTTCTACCAGTTCTCGCCATTTCTTTCTATCCTCCCAGAGTCTTTCTTCATTAATTCTTTCCCATGATTTCCCTCTTTCTTCAACGTTCCATTTTATTTGGTCCCTCCATCTATCTCTTGTTATATTTATATTTGTTTTGTGTTTTTGTTATATTATATTGTAATTATTGTGATAAATTAATGTGTGGTAAATGTGTGTGATAAATTGATGTGTTTTAAATTGTATTCTAGGCCTATGACTATGATTGTAATTAGTCAATTAGGCCTAAATGTATATTTTATGACTGTAGGCCTACTTAATTAATTTAGTGACGAAATTCATATCTATAGGCCTAGGCTACTAGGGGTAAGTGGGGTAAATAGGAACACTTTAAAGAACATTTCATCTTTGACTTTCTGTAAAAAAAAGGTAGGCCCTAGGCCTACAATTGATTTTTTTATGATTTTTTTTGTTGTACATTATTCTTTGCACTGTTGTTAGTGACTAGTGTTAGAAATAACTTGTACCGGTAGGCCTATGTCATTTTTCTAAAATCATGTAGGCCCTAGTAGGCCCCTACTAGTAAAAAAAAATCAAATGTAAAAAGGGTACTTGTTCATTAACGGGACCCCCCCTCTAAAAATGTAAATATTCAGTAGAAACATTTCATTAGACAATCATAACTACTACATCTACTCCATCTGAGTTTCAGGTCAGGAAAACACAATTATTTTGAACAAAGCCTCGAAAACATCCTTTCCGACTACATAGGCCTACTTTGCTCCAGGAGTGACACTGCCTACGCCAACATAGGCCTACTCCACCTACAAAACCTTAAACGTCGCTATTTTAATATAGCCCTAATGGACTGTCAATGGAAAAGTACTTTCGTTTAAAATAGCGACGTTACAGGTTTTGAAGGTTCATTTGGTGTCCGTGAACGTCAATGTCAGCTGCACGGCGACGACTGCTCTCATGTAGGCCTACGCGTTCCAATGGACTGTACTCGCCTGAGTCACGTTGAACGTGTGAGTCAAGTTCACTGTTTGGGTCATATTCAACTCCTCACAAGTTGTAATTATTTATTGTAAACAGAAATAAGTAAAAAAACGACAATGGGGGGGATCAACTAACAAAAAATTGAGGGGGGTCCCGTTAATGAACAAGTACCGTAAAAAGTGGTAGGCCTATTGTTCCTATTTGCCACGTCATTTTGGGGTAAATGGGAACAGACAACACTGTAGAGCTTATTGGTGTGAGGTAAAACAAAATGGGGTAAATAGGAACAGACATGACTGATGTATAATTTCAATAACTAGGAAACTTTGCAAACCTTTTTTTAGTCGCGTTGATGGATGAGCTTTTTTTAAGTTTTTAGTTTGCGTGAGATATCTTTACTTTTGCAAGTGCAGTTGCTTTGCTGCCTACGCATTGTAGGTGATTGTTGTCAAGTTTCTATTGTTACTTGTCAATTGTTATTATTTACCGTAAAAAAACTCCCTGGTTCTGGCTAAAACTTTTTCTTTCAAAAGGTAGGCTACTACATCACCATAACCTTAATGTCCATGTATAATATATGAACGTTGTAGCCACACCCGTTTGGTCAGAATTGGCCCAAATGGCACGAAAATATCGCGGAAAAAATCGAAAAAAATCGTAAAAGTACGATAGTCATGAGAAATATTTCTTCGGTTGTACCCAAAATCAATACAGCTCTAAGTTCAGAGATTTCGAAGATCCCCTCCAATTTTCATCAAGATCCGATATGTCGTTTGCCCGGCAGAGAGCTAACAAACAGACAAAAAAAAAACACCCGAGCTAAATTTTTTGGGGGTCAGCGAAATTGAAGTCTTTGCTTCAATCATCCAAAAAAAATTCAAAATGTTAAAAACTGTGGATGCTATGTAAGAAAACAATATCAAATTACTAGGCCTATATTAAAGCCAGAGCGGAGCGCCACATTTGTGGCAAAAAAATATTCTTAAAGTTGTTTTTGTGACGATAGGATTAATTTAGTGTTCATTATCAACCTTGCAAATAAGTACCGGTAAGTGGAAAAATTCGGTAGGGGGGATGAACTTAACTTTTCTAATCAAATTTTATCAACGGTGGGAATATGGGGTAGGCCTAAAATTAGGAACGTACATCAATCTTATGGGAATCTTGTGAATATAATGCACTGAGGTGATATTTCTCAAAGTGTCAGAAGAAATTGAGGAAAAAGCAGAAAACTGGCCTAAATGGCAATTTTCACAACACCTGGTCAACCACAACGGTCAAAATAGAGATGGCTGTGTGAGGATCGAGAAATGTTCCCATTTACCACATATAACCCATTGGTTACTGTGTTGTTCCTTTTTACCCTGAACCAGTGTTCCTAATTACCCCCAATGGAGGTGGTGTGGGGTAAGTTGGGAACAGGGGCTTAACAGCCATGATGGACTAAGATAAGAAAAATAAAATAAATACTAACAAATAAATACTGTACAAACAAATTGTAAAACCATGTTCATAGTTCTGGGGAACTTTTTATAAGTCAAAATATTTTTTTAGGGTAGGGGAGAGTGGGGAGGTTTGAGCCGTGGGAGGTATGAGCTAGTGAAGGTTTTAGCTTATCAGTTGATATTATGAAAAAATCAGAATGGCAGAATTATGCATTTGTAACATCTTTAACTTTTAAACCAAACAAGATTCAAATTTGATCCCAAAAATGTCTTCTATAGATACAACCTGGTTAATGGTGCTAATATTGTATGTTTCCCTCCTATTTGCAAAGCAGCTGTGCAGTGTCAAGAATCATGACTTGAGATAAGATCATCTTAATAAGTACCTGAATAATGTTTAATTATCATGTAAAACCATGCCAATTTGATTTTAATTAATTTAAGAATAATTTGAAGCATATTAATCAATAATTGGACTGAGGGAGGTTTGAGACAAGTTTTTGAGGGAGGTTTGAGCCAGACACATAACCTCACATAATAGTGGTATTGCTTGTTTTCCAAACATTATAATGGTTTTTATCCTTAAATAAGCCATCTAGTTAACATATACTTAAGTTATAATCAACATCTTATCTTTCATTTTAAGGATGCCTTATACCTGGAAGAAAAAAACTGATCGTAAAGTAGTAGGCCTAAAGTAAAAGACGATGTTTGGTGTTGAACACTGGAAATGACCAGATACACCAGACCATATATGGTATGATTATGAAGTATGATACAGTTTCAATAATGCAACCAAACCAATATTCTGTTCCCGAGATAGCCAAATATCGCAACATTTAGCTATAAACTTTAAAACCGTACATTATAATATAGGACTATGAGGATGCCTATCTAAACTTTTGTGTAGGCCTAAGCCAATGTATACTAATATGCATGTTGTTTGTTTTCTTATGCAATAGAAAAATCGATACAGGGTATGTAAGCACATGTTTTTTTTTATTTCTATTGTAGCCTAATATTTGCAAGTGACTTTGCAGCATTTGTTTATAGTGTGTTATTCTCAAAATAATTCTTTAATAACATGGTAAACACCAAAAATCAATAATAATAAAACATAATATTCATCTAAAATACATGTGTTCACTCTGCCCTAGTCTAAAAACGACATTCAAATTGTAGTTGACTCATACCTCCCACCATCCGACTCATACCTCCCACCTGTAGGGCCTAGGGAGGTTTGAGACATTACACATAGTATGCTTTGATTACAAAATACTAGTGCCATAGCAAAAAATAGTCTAAACACTCTAAACCAAAGAGTGCAATTTGAAGCTAACATCCCAACCATGAATTTTTTTAAAAAAATACAAAAAAGTCTAGAATTTTAAAAAATACTGCAATTCTAAAGAAAAGTGTCTCAAACCTCCCCGCTCTCCCCTACCGGTAGGCCTAGGCCTACTCTTTGGACATAGGCCCTAGCCTAATTTTTTTTATAAAGTTTTTTGACTGAAACTTAGGCCTACATCAACTTTTAAGTATAGGGTAGTTTTAAAAAATCAGAAAACTATTAAATTAACATCAGAATTTAAGCTGATTTTTTTATATGATCTTGAGAAAATAAAAAGATAACATGGAATACTTTTTGTATTTTTTTAAATAGGCCTAGGTCATATGGGGTAGATTTTAGGGCTGTTCCCATTTACCCCGTGTTCCCATTGTACCTAGATACAATCTATCTATAGGCCTATTGGGCCTATAGATCTACGGGAAATAAAAGAATTGTATTGAATTGAAAGCGGGAGTAGGCCTAAATGATGCTTTAAAATTTGAATTATAATTAGGCCTAGGCATCTTATTACGTATAGTTCACTGATTGTTTTGTAGTGTAGGCATACATTGAGGGACATATGCCTAGGCTATGGGCCTAAATGGTGGTGGGGGGAGGAGGGCTCTGACAGCTCAGCTACGCCACTGGCTAAGAGGCCTACCTTCCGTTGGTAACATGCTCATTGCAATTGTAATGTTAATATTTCATCAAAGCTCTCATGCGACTGGGAGGCAAATCATAGGCCTAGGTACATCAATATTTGTGAGCTCACAAATATTGATCCAGCAATGCCTGCATTGCTATATCTTGGTTTTGTACACTAAGGCCCTAGACCTAGAGGCATTTTGTACCTCCACTGCCCAAAGTGCCACCGGTTCAAACCCAGCTTCTAACATTCTGAAGTTCAAGTAGGCCTAGGCCTCCTAGGGCCTAGCACATAATTTTAAATTGTAATTGATTAGGCCTAATATGACAATATCAATTTATGATCTTAGAAGGCTATAGAAACGTGTAGGCCTAGGCAAAGTCGCAGGCCATAGGCATAAGGCTTAGCTAATGAAATGTGGTTTAGTGATACCACATCGTTATCATTGACTTATTAGTTAGGCCTATTCATTTCTCATTTGTAGTTGTTTTTCAGTGTTTTTACTGTGTTATAATAGGGGAGCACACCAACCGAAAAAGTTCCGAAATGTGTAGGCCTAGGCCTAATAATGTCCCCCACTTTAGAAAGTCAGATGACACATCACACATAGCTGCAAGAATCACGCACTAAAAATACATCTGAGGGTATGCGTGGCAGAATGGGATAGTACTTTAATATCAGACTAGCCAACGCGGGAAGGGAACGGAGCATGCAGAGTGACCTAGGCCTATACACGCTTTACTCTTGAATGCATAACCAGATTCGACCAGGCTAGAGGCTTCCGTTGACAACGCACTATACACACTGAGCCAGGTGGCCTAAAATGAGCGACTTTGAGGCAAGGCTATTATTAGGTTCTGTAATAGTGGGCCCTAGCCCTGCGCGTGTGGGCAGAACATCTGGTAGTTTTGTTGAAAGCGAATGGAGCGTGGCGAGTGAAGGCTAGGCCTAGGACAGCTGCACGCACGCACTTCCCGGGGCATGTGCAGTGCGCATTGCGCGTGACTGTACCAGTTTGACAGATGGACAAAGAACTCGTCTAGGCTAGATCGAACAAGACAAAGGCATTGACAAGATAGATAGGAGATTCTAAGAGATAAATGAAAGGATGTTGTTTTCTTACCATCATTAGATCGTTTGGACGTTCCAAAAGTCGCCGAGCCCAAAGTCGGTCGTTTCCATCCTCGCCAGTTGTTGCAAAGCGATTCGGGTTCGCTACTCCAGCTGCAGAGAGAGTCTTCCTCGAAACGGTCAGAATCTTCGAACGAGAACCTGTCCGCATCTTCCCAATCCAACATGCCCCCGGGGTCATCCCCCGCAGCCCCTAAAGCAGCCAGGGTGACACCCACACACCACTATCACTCACAACTAACACCTTGACCCAAAGAAGGGTTCAACCGAGGCCACAGACCCAGGTCACTTGCAAACAGAAACTTACACTAAACACGAGAGAAAAACTATATCAAGAGGTTGATTTGTCTATGAATGAATGTTTTTCTTGTGACTTAACCAAACGGTTTAAAAAACCCTTGTTTTTGGCTTGGAAAAACCGGGCCGCAAGCACAAAAAAAAACAAAACCCAAAAGCCAACAAACCTTTCCCAACTCCCCAAACCCCGCCCAGACAAAAAAACAAAAATGGGCCCCCCACGGGAACAATGACCCTTTATTGGGGAGGTTGGAGACTACGGGCACGCAAAGCTTCACTTTTATTTTGGGTCGGGGGGGTTGCGTTTTAAACTCCTTAGGGTATAATCCTCTCTCCGAAAAATAAAACTAATTGGAGAGTTTTTGGGGGGGTCTTTTGGTATAAAAAAGAAAAAAAGGGTAAAGTAGAAACCCAAAAACCCCTTTGACTAATACTCCCCCGATAAATTATGTTTTTGGTCGAGAGACCCTACCAGATGGGGCCCTTAAAATAGAAAAAATTGGGTTTAAAAACTTA
>JAMZAV010012618.1:0-18420 GCA_024449915.1 Sweltsa coloradensis | reverse complement strand
TATTACTTTGAAACTCAATTTGGGGGCGTTTGGGGGCGTCTGGCGGACAAACGCCCCAACGCAGCCCGTCTTAGGAGTGATATTCTTTTTTCTAGTAAATTTAATTATAAAATGATGTTGGTTGTATCCCGCCATGTAGGCTACCTTATGAGGGGAGATTTGACCTTTTTGGGGCCCACTTGGGGGGGGGTACCTTCAAGGCACAGGCCCAAGAAATGCTAAAATCTAGTGTGACGTCTCGCATAAACCCTTGACCAGTTCAGTATTTTGTACGAACATATTTTCACTTTTGAATCTTTGGGGTTTTGGGGTGTCTGGCGGACAAACGCCCAACGCAGCCCGTCTTACGAGTGATATTCTTTCTCCTGGTACCCTAAACTATAAAATGCCGTTGGTTCCAGCCATGTACCTTATGAGGGGAGATTTGACCTTTTTGGGGCCCACGTGGGGGGTACCTTCAAGGCACAATGCCCCAAAAAATGCTAAAATATCTTATGTGTGCGCGTTCTCGCATAAATCCGATGAAAACTGACCTAATTCAGTAAGTTTTGGAACGAAAACATAGTTTTTTCACTTTTTTGAAAACTCATTTTGGGGGTGTTTGGGGGCGTCTGGCGGGCAAACGCCCCAACGCAGCCCGTCTTACGAGTGATATTCTTTTTTCTGGTACCCTAAACTATAAAATGCCGTTGGTTCCAGCCATGTACCTTATGAGGGGAGATTTGACCTTTTGGGGCCCACTTTGGGGGCCGTCTGGCGGGTCAAAGCCCCAACGCAGCCCGTCTTACTATGCGGTTTGTTCATATACTTACTTTTGCGGTGGATTTGGCGTTGAAACCTGCCATGTACCTTATGAGGGGAGACTCGGCCTTTTTTGGCCTTTTTTGGGCCCCTCTGTGGGCCAAACGCCCCAACGTTGACGAGTAAGACGCGCATTTTTGAAAATGACTCGTATTTGCGGTCCTATTCCAATGGTCAAACCAAATGTACCCTATGAGGGGAGACTTTATGTTGCGAGCTCTCCGTCTATTAGGTACATCTTGCAAATCAATGTTGGGCCCAATTAGCCTACTAAAACTATTTATAAAATTACTTACGCATATTAAGGTACCAAATAACAATATAAGAGCCCAAACCAAATATCAAATAAATTATTTGAAGATTTAAAAAACCTTCTAATTTTTACACCCTCATTCATGAATTTAAGGTTAAAAGAGAATCAAATAAGTGTCAGGACAACAAATTACAATATTGCCTCCATTGCATTGGTTATTTTTAGTCATTATTGAATTCGAGAAGTTTGATGGAAAAACTGGACCATCTATCCAAATTCCAAATAATATGCTAACTGAATTTATCTCTGATGACTGGTCAAAACTGTCAAAGGCATGATGTGTCAAAATTGTATGTTACAGTCATTCTTTTTCTTACCTTCTTTCAGATTTAACCGTAATTCAAGAGAAACCACCCCCTAGAATCCAAGATGGCCGGAGCATTAGCCCAGCTCCGGACTCTCATCACAGACAAGCTATCCTCTCCGCTATTGGCCAGCCTGACCAAGTCGAGCCAGGGTTCGACCAATGGGAAGACAGACGAGACGCTCGACACTCACCCCTGCGTCGGGTTCAAGGCCACGTTCAACTCCGTCACCAACAAGCTGACCGTGCACGTGATCGGGGCGAGACATCTACCGGCGAGTGTCGGAAACATCCCCGCAGTCGGCTACCTCGTCAAGGTTAGCCAAAAGTTATACAGTTTCCCAAGAAAAAGGGAGCTCTTGAGTTCCTGGTTAAAATGCACTCGCATCTTTTTGAAACGACATTGGATTTACCGCCCTCTGTTTGCCGGCCTGATTTCGCCACAGACCACAGGCCCTACCCCGCTCCGACCCCGGTAAAGCTCCCGCCCCGACCCCTTGCCCCCGGCCACCTCTTCCATGCCCTCCCTTGCTTGTGGCTGGTTCTGACCAGCACAGGCCTGTCCACCCCGCGTTCCCCCGCGTCACCCCTTACGTTCCTCTCTTTCGAAAAAAATATTTTGGTTATTAACTAACTTATCAACTACATTATCGCAGGAGGAGCAATATGACCTAACGGTTGACGCGCCCTTAAACCTAACAAACTTCAAACTTCTTGACGACTTCTCATCAACGATGACGGCAATGATACCGACAGTGCTATTTAAACTCCATGGTGATACCACGAACAATGACATAGACTATTAACGAACACGACGTAAAAGCCGTCCCTTTCCTCCCCCTAACCGTGGCTGGTTCGGACCAGCTTGAGATTTTCAACCCCTTATCCCCTGAGTGGCACGTTTTGACCCACATCATCGCGAAAAATCGCTCATCATGAAACGCGATTTTTACTTGAAAGAATGAAACAAACTTCTAAATGTAACTTTCCAAAATTTGTAACTTTTTGTGAACGGTACTGATCGGTGATCGTAAGAAATCCAAAGCTGACGTATAAGTTGAGTTTGCAGTTGGCATTCGCATTATCTAATGAAACTAGTTTGGTATCTGACATTATTTTCAAGCACCCTACCTGCTTGTTTATCGGCAACAAAGTGCTATACATTGAACGTGCCTGATAAGTCACGCTCACTGCTTGGACGATATATTCAGAACCAAAACACAACCACTAAAATAAGGTTTCACTTTGCAAACAAGAACAGCAAGTAAATATTGGTTAATATTATACCAGAAGATCTCATGAATGAATGTACGCACCATTTCTTTGATTGTGTGGTGCAAATTACAGTCGAATAAAGGAATTATTGGCTCTATTATCTTAATAGAGAATAATGTCGTTAATAATAATATTCTCAATTATATTGTTGTCAATTAAGTACGATACGTCATAACTTCAAAACGTGTATTTACTATAATAGTATTCATCACAATTGCTTTGGAATCGTTGTCTGATGGAACCAATTAGGTTTCAAAATTAAAAACAACATAATATTGCTACACTTGAAAAAGTAAGCTTAAGCTTAGCAATATGAAGTAAATTAATTTTGTAATTTATTACCAGTGATCACTAACACCAGGTAGCTTTACGGGTACATGTAACTAATAAACTTCTGCTTTAAAAAACACTGTATTTAAAATTCTACATTTTCTACGTTGGGATAGTCCCTTTGACATTTCCCTATGAAAACATGACGTCAAAGTCCATTTCTAGTCCGCCAGTGATGCTGCCAATACTTTCTCGATGAGCTACTGACAAGTATTGCGTCATCAACAGGCTATGCGTGACGTCACTATAGTGGGCGCACAAGAGATGCAAAGAGGTGTGGTAGTTGGAGGAAGGTGTGAGTTGAGGAACGGTTTCAATTTAAAAAGAGACTTGTCTACGCGCTTTCAAATTTCTCAGCCAATGTTAGTGCACCTTTTTGTGATTTTATATTGTGAAAATATAATAATGATTGCATATTTTAAAAAATAAACAAAAAATAAAATTCAATTTTCAATTATTTCGAATATATCAAATTTGTCGAAAACACCCAAACAACTATGCATTTTCTATCTATCTATGATAAATATTAAAAATCTGATATGATAGGGCGTACAGATGTCCTTCATTATCAAGTATGCCAAGTTGTATTCAGATGTAATGATTTATGGCTGCAGGACAAGGAACGCGCCGAACATCAAATCACGCCGCCTTCCTCTTAAGAATGGTTTAAATTGAAGTGGAAGGAATGGATGATAGTGTGGGCAATATGGGCATGTTGTTTAGAATTTTTAAGGTGTCAACGGTTATGGTGTCACTGATTAGGTTTGCCATGACTATTACTAACATTGAAAGCAAATCGTAAAGTTTCCAATTATTGAAGTGGTCAAGAGGAAGTTATATAGCTAAGTTTGCACTGTGAGTTTGTATTACATTTTAAAAAGCCTCCGAAAACAGTATTCAAAGTGATAACACTCGAATAATGTCAAGCTACCTAATGATAACCTTAAACTCCTCCGTAAATAATGTTTAATTCACCTATGATAGTGAGCTATAACCAAACAAAAACGTATACAATAATTTACAAAGTTATGTCATTTTACCAATTGTGAATAGAACAAGAACTAGGCCAATGTTATCCTGCGCAATCAATTAATGTTGGCTCCACTGTCTTATGTTCTGGTGTTCAATAGAAAAAATAATTTGTATATACTAGGAAAACGCTCAAGTCCCGCCGCGTTGATGGATGAGCTTTTTTTTAAAGTTTTTAGTCTGCGTGGGATATCTTTACTTTTGCGAGTGCTTTGTTGCTTTGTTTTGCTTCCCACGCATTGTAGGTGATTGTTGTCAAGTTTCTATTGTTACTTGTCAATTTGTTATTATTTACCGTTAAAAACTTATATTAAAAGCTTTATTTCTATGGATTCTGGGTAACTTTGTCAACTTTTTCTTTCAAAAGGTACTACATCACCAAAACCTTAATGTCCATGTATAATATGAACGTTGTAGCCCCACCCGTTTGGTCAGAATTGGCCCAAATGGCACGAAAATATCGCATACAAATCAAAAAAACTTATATTAAAAGCTTTATTTCTATGAATTCCGGCTAACTTTTTCAACTTTTTCTTTCAAAAGGTACTACATCACCATAACCTTAATGTCCATGTATAATATGAACGTTGTAACCCCACCCGTTTGGTCAGAATCGGCCCAAATGTCACGAAAATATCGCACTAAAAATCGAAAAAAATCGTAAAAGTACGATATTCATGAGAAATATTTCTTCGATTGTACCCAAAAACAATACACCTCTAAGTTTAGAGATTTCGAAGGTCCCCTCAAATTTTCATCAAGATCGGATATGCCGTTTGCCTGGTAGAGAGTTAACAAACAGACAGAAAAACAAACAAACAAAAAAAAAAAAAAAACAAAAAAAAAAACACCCGAGCTAAATTTTTTGGGGGTCAGTGAAATTGAAGTCTTCGCTTCGCTCATCCAAAAATCGGCTTTACTAGCTATGAAATTACCACATTAATTTTGTTATACCATCCTGAGTTCTTTTGGCATGTCTATACTGAGTGTAACGTAGTCTACCCCTGCTCTCTCTGTCTCTAGGTAAAGGTGTTCCCTGGCAAGGACAAGTTCGAGACAGAGACCAAGGAAGAGTCCTGGCCTCGCTTCAACCAGGACTTTGACTTCGTCATCTGCCCCAACAAGCCCTCCGCCTACAAGAACGCCCCCCAGGTGGAAGCCTGCCTCGTGCCCAGCAAGTTTGTCACTCTGACAGTCTTCGCCTTGGACAAGGGCGGAAAGAGGAAGAGTGTTGGCAGCTTCAACTGGCCGCTAGACCACAAGCAGTTCAAGGCCAAGAAACAGAGCGCGCTGCTCGAGAGCCCCGACCTCTGGCGGAGAGTTACCGAAGTTACCACCGGGTTCGGTACCTTAACATCAAGCCTAGGACACAAGGTATATATGTGCAGTGAGCAGGTTACAATAACATCGTAGCAAGTATGTACGTGATGGATGATACATTTTTAAATGTGTATCGTGGGAATTAAATCTGTTATACGGTGCAATATGCCCCTGAACTAGGTATGTTGCATATAAGACAATTATTGTGAAAGGATGTCCGAGGGCTGTTTAGGAAGAATCCCTTAACGACTGAGGAAAACCTCGGAAAAAACCTTCAGTCAGGATTGCCGGTCTCTAAGGGATTCGAACCCGGGACCTCCAGAATCAGAATCGAGCGCTTAGCGCCCGAGCCAACACTGTCGTTGATGGACGGTAAACATAATTGTTTGCAACGGACTAAGAGCTATTACATATTTTATAACAATAATTGCAAATTATATTTTGCCCTTGCTTTCCAAGGATATAGTCGTGGGGCAGTGACGGTTAATATGTATTTAGAGTATGCAAATGTAGAAGGAAATTATACATAGGCTTGATTCTCAATGCCTTTGAGTGAGTAAGGCTTTTGTGCATAAGTTTTGTGTGTGCGTGGGATTTTATTAAAAACTAGGAAAACGCTGAAGTCCCGCCGCGTTGATGGATGAGCTTTTTTGTAAGTTTTTAGTTTGCGTAGGACCACTTTTCCTTTGCAAGTGCTTTTTGAATGCGTTGTAGGTGATTGTTGTCTAGTTTCTATTGTTACTTGTTAATTGTTATTATTTTCTATGGATTCTGGCTAACTTTTTCAACTTTTTCTTTCAGAAAGCAATACTCACCATTACCTTAATGTCCATGTGAAATATGAACGTTGTAGCTCCACCCGTTTGGTCAGAATCTGCCCAAATGTCACGAAAATATCGCACTAAATATCGAAAAAATCATAAAAGAACCACGGAGCATTGAACTTACACGTGTAACTGTTGGACTTATTTATGATAGTTTCAAGATCACGATTATAATATTATCATCATTTAATTTCTCTACGGTTTCGACAATCAATGTCTGATTGGATGAGCGAAGCGAAGACTTCAATTTCACTGACCCCCAAAAAAATTTAGCTCGGGTGTTTTTGATTTTTTTCTCCTATTTTTTGTCTGTTTGTTCGCACGATACCGGGCAAACGGCATAAGCGATCTTGATGAAAATTGGAGGGGACCTTCGAAATCTATGAACTTAGACGTGACACTTTTTAAGTGCAATCGAAGAAATATATCTCATGAATATCGTTCTTTTACGATTTTTTTCGATATTTGGTGCGATATTTTCGTGACATTTGGGCAGATTCTGACCAAACAGGTGGAGCTACAACGTTCAAATTTCACATGGACATTAAGGTTATGGTGAATATTGCTTTCTGAAAGAAAAAGTTGAAAGAGTTAGCCAGAATCCATAGAAATAATAACAATTAACAAGTAACAATAGAAACTTGACAACAATCACCTACAATGCATTCAAAAAGCACTTGCAAAGGAAGAGTGGTCCTACACAAACTAAAAACTTACAAAAAAGCTCATCTATCAACGCGGCGGGACTTCAGCGTTTTCCTAGTTTTTATAAAATCCCACGCACACAAAACTTATGCACAAAAGCCTTACTCACTCAAAGGCATTGAGAATCAAGCCTATGTATAATTTCCTTCTACATTTGCATAATCTAATGATGATAATATTATAATCGTGATCTTGAAACTGTCATAAATAAGTCCAACATTTCCACGTGAAACTTTATTAATTCAATGCTGCGAGTTTTGAATGTCGTAGGTTGGCGCCTAATCCCAGGCCACTTGTTGTGCATACGTGTACGCCGGGCTAGTATCACTTGGCTGCCAGGCGTGACGCACAAGCCGCTACGAGGCCTTGAAATAGAGAAGCGCTATCGTCCTCACGTTGAGGAAAATCAGTGTCAATATTATTCTAAAGTGAGACAGAAAAGGATGATGAAAAATAAAATTGATTTTGGTTGGGCTCACTCGTCGATTGCGTCGGGGCCTACAGGGTTGGCTTGGTCGCTTTGGTTTACTGACCCCTATTGGTAATCAGTTCTGTCGTTAAATGACTAATATATATTAGTCACTCAACGGTATAGATTTTTTAACTCAAATTTGCATACTGAATGTGAACGCGCAGGTTAATTTGGTTCTATCAAGATAAACGGTTTTGGTGGGAATTTCCAGAATTGAAATCCATGTTTCGGATTTCCCATTTTTCACGTTTTGAACTTGTCTAGCAATTTTTGCAACCAAGTGCGGTTATCAATACAAAAGTACTTTATTAACATCCATGCAAACTTTGGTAATATTACCAACCGTTCAGCAGAAATCATCAACACCTGAGTGCGCGCATTTGAGTTGGCCCAAGCCCAGCGTCACCTCTTAAAAACCTAACCATACACTTTGCAATTGCAATGTACATCATTCCATGCAGTCAAGTTGGGAGCAACACCCTCCAACTCATTGCTCATCTCATAAGAACACTTAACGTATATCACTCTAGTTCTACACGTGGAGAATGTTGATACGCATGCGTGAATACTTGTCAGTCAAACGTGGAACACTTCACACTTTTTGTTCGGTTATTACGAGGACTCTACACCGAGAGCTAAGTAGCGTATCCGATGACGAGAAATATTGGAATGTGGAAGTATCTTGACGCCTGCGTCTCCACTTTTTATATTCCCGTTACATCTGCAGATGAATATCATTTTTAAAATAGTTTAACCTCAATATTATCTTAGAATGCTTCTTAATTGCTCAAAAATAAGATAATAAGTAAGGTAAATCGGTACTTTTCAACTGCCAATGAAGTGTCAATGGAATTTATTCTCATCCTCTGCAATTCTTACCCAATATTAATGGTATTCTTAGTCGTTTGGTTAAAACTTAAATGTAAAAAGCTAAGCTAAAATTAATAACATGATTTTGATGAGGCACCTTTTATTGATTAAGTTTTATTAAACATCATCTCAAAACATCACCTATTTAACTAACGCGAATCAATTACATCAACAATAGAATCTCCCATGACAAACAAACCTTGGCCAGCAATAATTCATTTTGTACTTAAAAGCAAATGGATATTTACAATAAAGCGCATTAAATTTCTTTTATTTATCAATCTCTAACAACAGGTATTAAAACCCACAAGTGTTAGGTTTAGAGTTGCGATTTTTTTTATAAGCGGCGGCCCGGCCCGGCCCGAAAGATGACCCGAAAGTCAGCCCAGAAGACCGGTTCTTTCAAAGACTATAAAAATCGTGAAGATTTTTAGACCTGGGAGAGGCTCTGCCGACGTCAAAACTCAATCGGCCCGGCCCGTTCGGGCCTAGCCTGGCCGGGCTTTCGGGCCGAAATTCCCATCTCTATTAGGTATAACTAAAACTAAACCATTCAAAAATACACAATTTGGTTATTTCTTAGTATGTCATCATGGAGAACATATTTATATATTTTTTCCTGAGCGGAAATTCGTAAATTTTATGTGCAGTGCAATTTAGAGAAAGAATCAAATGAACCAAAATTGATTCAAATTGCTTGAACTAAGAGATTGCTTTGCTTTCATCAGTTGGTCCCGCGTTCCAAGGACCAGATGGAGGTGACACTGTGCCACACGGCGGGGGATATAGGGGAGGACGACCTAGTTAACCTGAGAATCAACAGACTGCGCTGGAGCACCGACAAGACCAAGGAGTATGAACACAAGAATGGTGAGACTGGTGCATCATGAAGCAGTCTAAAAACTATGTGAATATCCTGAACAATCTTCAGTAAAAGCAGGAAGCTATCCCGCAGTTTAAATAATCTAAACACCAAATCTTGTACAATTATATTTTATAGTATTTCAATATCTTTAAGATTTTTTTTGTCAATTTGTAAAAATACTTATTTTATGGGCCCACCAAACGATATTTTATTATACATCACTTTTAGCAGGGGATGTGGGGAGGAAAGTCCCGTGCTGGACTAATCCAGCCACAGTCAAGATATAGGAAGGGGGGGAGGGGCTCTTCACGTCGATGGCCAGAGCTCGCTTCTCGATACGGTGCCTGATATTTGCGAGATAGACTTAGCTTTTTCTCGCCCTCTACGATCGACAGAGGCTACCTGGGCCAATTCTGCCCCGGGCCCAGACGCGATAAAATGGCTTTAAATATATATTCCCAATCACAGTGATAAACAATTTAGTTTTTAACTAAGTTAATGGATCTTTTGAAAAGTAATAAGAAAGTGTCTTACTTTTGCTCAAACAATTATAATTTCAATTACTAAGGATTTTTGTTGAATGACATACACAATGATATGCCAATGTATTGTTATGACGTGCATTTACTCTGTCTGTTATTTCAGCAATGTTGTACGTGAAGATGACCGTGACAAACTCCTTCGGCCAAATAGTTCGGTGTCAGAAGACGTTGAACTTCGCGCCCAGCATCTCGGTACATTGGCCGGCAGACGACGTCAAGTACTCTGTCCTAGAGGCGTCGGTTCCACCCCTCGGCCCTAGAAACAAGGGGATGAGTGCTACCTTCACCCTTAACACCAAGATTAAGGGTAATCTAGCTGTGACTTCTTACTCAAATGTTCTGTCAACGAATCTCCATAAGTCAGAGTTGCCACTTTCAAGGATTTTATCCTTTTCTTAGGATTTTTAGAGTGTCTCAAGGATAACAGGATTTTGGGCAAAATCTTAGGATTTTCTGCTGTCTTTAAAAAATACATTAAATTAATATTTTTTTTTAAATTCAGCCAAAAAAAAGCAATTTAGACAGTAAAAAACATAAGCTACTAGTAAAAATAAACATAAGTGACTGCATAGGCCTAACATTTACTGCAAGTGGTAGTTATGGTGAGTAGGCCTAAAAGTAAAACGTTAAAATATATCGGAAGAAAATTCTGATTCTTATGTGTTTGTCTGCACGTAATTTTGACTAGATTCTCGAAAATCAGTCTGGCATAACATATTTTGGTATGAAACCTGAAAATTTGTAACATTCATTCGCGGTTATGATACGCTAATGCTGAATAACTGTTTTCAAGGATTTCTCGTTTTTTTAAATATCTTTCAAGGATAAAAAAATTGACTTGGTGGCAACCCTGCCACAAGTGTTAAAGACTGTTTGATGAGCTATGTCCATTTAATGTCCATTTAAACATCACAGTTTGTTTAGGTGCCTACATTATAGAGACATTTAAATTCAGCCGAAAAATTTTAACTTCAGTTTTGCTATTTGTAAAGAATGTGCATGTGTCTTACCAGTATTATGTAACATTTACACGTTTAAAATTGAATATGTTTTGGTAATACAAATTAGAGAAGAAATGACAATTGCATTTTATATTTGATAACATATTTACTGTTATTGCCCTTGATCGACCGTACAAAAAACACGTGGGCGAATCTGTCGCAGCCCTCGGCGGCCACGTCAGCTTCGACGTCTCAAGATCTGGACATAGGCCTTCAACTTGCAGCCACGCCAGTTCCAACCCTCGCCGACTTGACCTCGCTAATACCGCCCTCGCAAGCTACCCCTGATGTCGCTGTGTTGTGTTCAGTGATGACCAAGAAAGTGATGAAGCCTAGTGAGTCTGTTAAACAAATAGTTCCACTCCCTGCTATTTCAATGGAGGTCTCCTGCTCCTCTAGCAGCGAGGTGCCAGAAGACAACCGTAAACGGCGTTCCTCTCCTCCTGCTGAACAACAAGTACCAAAGAAGCATGTTATCCGTAAGGTGAAGGGAAATGGAGCTTCTCAGCGCTCGCGCTCCCTCTGTAAACCTGAGACGCCATCTGGTGCCGACTCTGTCACCACTAGTTTGGAGCTTCCATTTGTTGCCAACGCTCTCACCCCTAGTGCGGAGCTTCCAGATGCTGACGACGTTGTTACGCCAAATATGGAGCAACGGCAATCTAAGGCTACCCGTGCACGCAAATCCCGTGTGTGGAGTGAGGAAGTGGAACCAGTACCACCTGCTCTTAGGGAATGACCCTCAACATAGGCTTCGCCAACTGTAGAGGTTTCTCTCGCAAGAAACCTCTAATTGAGAACCTGTGCACATCAGAGCGCCTTCACATTCTCGGTGTTGCAGAAACTTGGGCCTCCTCTCGCCATAATCTCCGTCTTCCAGGATTCGCGTCTTTCCGTAGGGATCGGGTCTGCCCTCCTGGTCAACAGCCTCGGGGCGAGTGGCCTTATTCCTGCATCCAGAACTTCCGGCTACTCAAATTACTCCTCCACTGCAATTCCGTCAACTCGAAGTCATTCTCTGCTCCGTTCGGAGCCCACTCGGTCCGATTTTGATCGTCCTTGCATATTTCCCGCCTACCATTTCTATCGCCGCACACATAGACTTCTTTGAATACGTGGCGTCATTTCCAAACTTCGTGTTCATGGGAGACTTTAATGCTCGTCATGTGACGTTTGGAGATACTTCCTCCAACACTAATGGCTCCACTCTGGCTGATCTACTTGTTGACCTTCCAATGTATCGTTGTTACAATACGTGTCCGACGTACATTGGCCCCATGGGATCCTCAATACCAGACCACATTCTTGTAAGTGACCGTCTATCTGGTCGGCTTGGCGACGTCGTCATCGGCCCATCAATAGGCAGCGACCACCTCCCACTTGTAGTTTCCTCGAATGTACTTCCTCCTCCACCTATCCGCGAACGGTTTAAAATAGTCAAGGATTTCCATAACGCTGACTGGCGTCGGTACAGGGCTGAGATCGAACGGCTTCTCCCAGAGGAGGTTGATGCTACGTCGTGTCCAGCACTTAGGACCACAACGGAACATTTGGTGGCAGTACTGAAGAGGGCTGCGGCTGTTGCGGTCCCGGTACGTGCGATCGACACTTACCGCCCTGCTCTACCTGGTCATATTGTTGATCTCATTCGTCAGAAAAGGAGAATTTATAATGCCTTTAAGGTTGCTCGTGATCCTGACCTCAAAACAGAGTGGAACCGATTGAATGCTCTTGTTTGCCGCAGCATTGTTCAGTTCCGCGAGCTTCAGTGGACGGTCGTTTGCGAGTCGCTGGACTACAAGGACGGTTCCTCATTTTGGCGCACCTTCAAGCGTATCACGGGCCAGTCCACTCGCGCCAACGGACCCCTCATTGTCAATGACCGAGTGTGTGCGTCGTCTTCCGACAAAGCGCAGGAGTTTGCGTCTTCTCTTGAGGGAGTTTATCAGTTTCCCGAGGACGCACTCTTTGATGACGTCTTCAGAGAGAGGGTCGAACTGTCTCTAGCACACCACGAACCGTCCTTCGCTTCTCATGACATCATCCCAGATGAAGAAGTTCTCCACCCCGACCTCGTCCGGGATATCAGCGCGGAGGAAGTTCTGTCTGCTATACAACACGGACGGAGCTCATCGCCAGGTGCTGATGGTATCACCAGACTGATGCTTCGCCAGGTCCCTGCCAAGTTCGTCTCTCACCTCGCTACTCTCTTCTCTGGATGCCTCCGTTTGGGCTACTTCCCTCCCAGTTTAAAATCTGCTGTCATCGTCATGATTCCAAAGAAAGGACAGCCACCAACGAATCTCGCTAGTCACCGGCCTATTAGTCTCTTGAACGTTGTGGCAAAGGTTCTTGAGAAAGTGATTCACTCCAGGCTGGTTGCTTTCGCTGACCGCCTCCACATCATCCCCGAGTCACAGTCCGGCTTCCGAACAGGTCGCTGCACGACAGACCCCCTCATCAAGCTGGTGACGGAGGTTTCAGGGGCGCTAAACGATGGCCAGTGTGTGCTAGCTATTTTTCTGGACATATCACGCGCCTTTGACAAGGTTTGGCATGACGGGCTCTGTTACAAGCTGCTGCAACTAAGAGTCCCTTTTGTAATGGTGCGCTTCATCCGAGCTTTTCTCACGGGACGTCTCGCTTGTGTGCGTGTTAACGATCAAGTATCCCACTCGTTTACCCCTCTTTCTGGCGTGCCTCAAGGTTCCTGCCTCTCTCCTCTTCTCTACCTGATCTACTGCCACGATATTCCTCCTCCCTTGTCCCGTTACCTTGCCTTAGCCCTCTATGCAGACGACACGGCCTACTGGTGCAAAGGGCGCACAGCGAGAGAAGTCTTCCGCCGTCTACAGCGCCAAATTAAAGCTCTGGAAGCTTGGATGCGTCGTTGGCGTGTATTGCCGAACGCCTTAAAGACACAGCTTATCCTTTTTCACCACCGGCACAAAACGCAGAAAATGTCTCAACGACCACTCCGTCAGTCCATCTCACTTTGGGGCGCTACGGTGTACCCTAGTCGGTCTGCCAAGTACCTTGGAGTAACCTTTACAGACATTCTGAACTGGGGTGCTCATTGCCGTGACGTCATCACGCGTGCGCGGTCGAGACTAAATTTACTCGTGATGCTTCGTGGGCGACTTTCTGGATGCAGTTTCCGCACTCTACGGCACACTTATAAAACTTTCATCCGTCCCCTCTTTGAATACGCGGCCCCGGCGCTGACACCCGTCTTTGGAGGATGTCTCCAGCAATACTTCTCGCTGGAGCGAAGAATCCTTCGCCGCATCGCGCGGCTTCCTCCGATGACGCGAAATGAAGACGTGTATGCCCAAACCGGCGTCGGTGGTATCAGCGCTCGACTCGACACCCTCGCAGGGGCTTACGTGCAACGTCTTCAAGCAGGCGGCAGGAATGAGCTTCACGACCTCGTTTCGCGTCCTCGAGTCTTCAGACCTCTACCGCGATTCAAGTACCCCCATCCGCCTTTTGCCTTTCAATTTGTCTAACTTTATAAATGTCATGTTCTCTTGTTGTTTTTCATGTAATGTTTAATTTGTAACTCTGTTATCACTGTGTTAGGCTACAGAGGGCACACTTGCCCTGCATTAGCCTTCCTGCCCTCTGGGCAGGTAAAATACAATAAATTAATTATGTTATATTAACTATAACATTATGAGTGTGTAATATGATAGAGATATACATTGTAACTTCATATAGGCCTACTGGTGCAAAGCCACTAGAAAGTGAAATGTACTAAAGTCTTCTAGTGTAAAAACAAAAGATTTACCATGAGAAAGGATTTTTTAAAATTAGTAATTTTCGAGTTAGATCCCATTGACAAAAATCTCACATAAGAAATAAAATTAGGACGATCTTTGTGCCCTGTGACCTTAAGAGAATCTAATTGGAAAAATACTGGCCATTAATTGATGAATTCCTATTTTTTCTGATCACCCGTTTTGTTTTTCTAATAATTAAGGCAAGTGTTTTTATTCAAAATATGTTGACAACCATGAAGGGATGTCATTTTGGGACATAAATTTCTACGAAATGTTTGTAGTCAATTATTAATGTATTATTAACCCTCAAAGCCATGGTCAAATCTCACTTGGCAATTTTAAATTTTTGAACACATTGTATTAATTCTGGAATCTCGTTTCAGGCAAGAAGATCTACCTTGGACGAGTGGTGATTCGACAGTGTCCGGGGATAGTGGAGTCAGACAGTGATCACTGGAGCGTTGCCATGCAGAAACCTGGCAACCCTGTCACGCAGTGGCACAGCCTTCTAGCAGTCGAGTCTTGAACCGCTGCCTTCTCAACTGTGCTTCTTATTTCACGCACTAGTCTTTTACATTCAAGTATCAGCTGATGTACCTAATGCCCAGTATTATGACCAGCCACTAAATAAGACTATACAGTTTGGTAACATTCCACTCGGCCTATTCGTCATCTCCTAGAGAAAACTATACGTTCCAGTATAAATTTGTAGAGGTTGGTCACAATACTGTGCCTGTGCTGAACTATAAGAATCAAAGCCGTGTCCGCTAATACTCAAGAACTTTGTATTTATTTCCATGATTTGGTATCGATTTCTCTGAAGTCATTCTGTAACAAAATCTTGAAGTGTTAAGTTAAATCTT
Organism: Sweltsa coloradensis; assembly: GCA_024449915.1. Lineage (NCBI taxonomy): Eukaryota > Metazoa > Arthropoda > Insecta > Plecoptera > Chloroperlidae > Sweltsa > Sweltsa coloradensis. Next base: position 3,124 of record JAMZAV010012618.1, on the reverse strand, counting down.
GTAAATATTTTCATCAATATAACGTAAGACATGGATTAACAAGTGCGACATTTGTTTAAATTTTCAATCTTAAAACATTGATGTTACCAAATTTTTTACATTTTGACCATCATGATGGTGCCATTTTTTACTGTAAATAACTCATGTTAAGAAAAAATTGTTTCTTAAATATTTTACTTTTGTTTGCTTATTCAAAGTAGAAAATGTCATTGAAGTAAATTGTCCTGTGTATTTATTTTGTCTTTGATAGTCATGATAAGTTTTATCTCAAGAAGTCAGTGGATAAATTATGAAATAGGGGTCATATAAAATTTGTGTATGTCAAGGAAACTCCGCCAACTTGATGCAAATCTTGGAATCTTTTCTTGCTCTAAAAGTGTAATATATGTTAACATACTTTTGGAAATCGTTGCTTTGTTTTATGAAGAGCTTTTTAACAGCTCGCAGTATTCAATTGCAAAGACACTACTCTACTATAAAGGGGATGTTCATAGTCAAATTGTTTTGTATTATATAAGGAAAAGATGTAAATTTAATGTACCTTTGACCTAGATCTTCAAGCACAACAATGATGGATCAAATCAAATATGTTTTTCATGAATATGTTGCAATTTAACTGTTTCGTGCTTGTAGATATGGGCTATTAACCTACTACAATAACCAAGTGTATGATTACTACAAGTTTTATTGTAAGCTTTCTTTATGCGTTACATCCAATTAAATGAAATTGTAAATACTTGATAACCTCTTAAATTATACCATAGGGAATACATAAAAATATTAAAACAAATACATTCATAAATTGTAATTAAGTGTATTTTTTTGTCAAAAACCTTATTTAAGACGAATCTCAAAAACTATTTAGGATAAAGAAAATATTAATTTTGAGCTGGATTCGTTTATAGACTAAAAGAGTATTTTTTTTATTCATAACGCTTATTTTTTAAATGAGATTTTTAATTGGTTGACCCGATATTAACAACATATTGATCAATTTTATTTCTAGGTTTATGATTACGTGTCTGAAGAGTGTTGCATTCCAATTATTGAAGTTTAATGAATACTCAAGATAAAACGACTAAAGAGGAGACTTTGGCGGTTGGCCCCACGTCCTAAGCCGAACGAACACCTTGGCAGCTCAAACACTGAAACGTTTTTTTTCCAAACTTAACGCATATAATTATGTAGCCCTTAATCAAACATGTGTATAGATAATGTATTGTCATGTCCACTTATGAAATGAAAACATATTCTTTTATAAATATATTCTTGTATATAGGTTTGAGCAGGCAGCTCGAACTGTTCCTGTAAATAAATTAATAAATAAATATCACAAATTGTATAATGTCTCTTATTTTCCGTATCACAGAAAACTTGTTTGGTTTAATCGGCCAGATGTGGCATCAACCTTCACTCTAGGGAAATATTAATTTAATACATATTATAATAAATATTTAAAAAATCTTGATAATTCCAGGACTACAGCTTGATAAAAACTCCATTGGTATACCACCTTTAGGCTTACAAGATTAAAATATGTTCTATGTTTTCTTTATTTGTTTTTATTATTTCATTAATTATTTCTTTTCCCATGTTATGATTTTGTATTTTGTATCAAATTACCTATTTTTAATTTTATGACATTCGTTTTGTAAGGTGTGTTTAAATACTTGTACATTGAATTACTTTTACATTATCCTTTAGTTCAGTACGATTTAATCATTTTAATTTAATTTATTTTGTACGTTAATTATTGGTGGTTTGTGTTATTATTATTTACTTATATGGTTTATCATAAAGTGTGCATGCTTCCGACCAGTTTAATGTATTCACCACCCCTGAAACTAACTTTATATGAATATGTTGACGTTTCATTGTAATGGCTTGAGAAAGCCCAATATAAATATTATCTTGGTTGCCAGACGCCAAAAACTTCCTAGTATATTATTGTTATTTATTTTTACATTACTCAATATGGAGATCAAGATAATACTTCAAATAAATGTCAAATATTCATTTATAACGAGTGATTTTTAAATGACTTTGTTATGTATAATAACAATTACAATTACGTACAACACAAAATATAAATAATAATTGGATGATAAAACTTTAATTTTATTTCCAGATGTGAAAAATAGTTTGCTTGATATTTGTGTGTTGGATTTTGTCTGTTCACTTCGTTCTGGACAAACGATTGTACTACTCCGATATTAATCAACTATTCAGGAAGCCTTTAAAATATCTCAACTAAGACCTTTAACGTTTTTGGGTACAATCGAAAAAATATTTCTCGTTAAATACGCACTTTAAGAGGGGTCGCTGAGGCTTGCGCGGGCCCGAGTGTAGATGCCCAGCTTTCTGTTTGTTTTTTTGTTTTTTGTTTTTTCGGGTAAACGGTTAACAGAATCGGTATCATATTTCACAAAAGCGTTTATTGGATGAGCGTAGCGAGCGAAGCGAAGATTCCATTTCACTACACTGGAGAAAGAAATCAGGAATGTTTTTTTTCTTCTTTTTTTTGTATTTTTGTGTGTCTTTTAACACGATTCCGGCTAAACCGATACTCCAATTGCGATATAATTTTATGGAGACCTTTGACATCTCTGAACTTAAAACTGCCACGTTTTTGAGCGCAATCAAAAAATTATTTCTCATAAAAATCGCATTTTTACGATTTTTTTCGTTTAAAAAAAAAATTCTTCGACTTATAACACCTACATGCTTTATTCGATTGTAATGATTTTTATGCAGAACCTTTATTTTATGAATTTATATATTCGTGTGAAATTTGAGCGAAATCGAAACATTATTTCTCATGAAAATGGCAGTTTTACGTTTTCTTTCGATTTCTTCAAATTTCTTCGGCTTATAACACCTACTTGCTTTACCCAATTGTAATTATTTTTATACATAACCCTTATTTTATAAATTGAAATATTCGTGTGAAATTTGAGCGGAATCGAAAAATTATTTCTCATGATAATCACAATTTTTCAATTTTTTCGATTTTTAAAATGTCTTCGACTTAAACACCGACATGCTTTATCCGATTTTAATGATTATTTCACTGAACCTTATTTTATGAATTAATATATTCGTGAAAAATTTGAGCGTAATCGAA
>JAMZAV010012617.1:0-18276 GCA_024449915.1 Sweltsa coloradensis | reverse complement strand
TATTATTTTTAATATTTTTTTTTTTAAAATTTTTATTTTAAAAATTTATTTTTTTTTGGAGATTCAAAAAGGTTCAAAACCCGGGAGAAACCTTTTAGTTTCCCAAGCCCCATTGTATTATTTAATATTTAATTTTTTTTTTAATTAATAAAATAATTTTAAAAAAAAATTTTAAATTTGGTTTTTTTCTTTTCCCGGTTTCCCTTTTTTTTGTCGACCTAGCAGTCTTCATTAAAACCAAAAACCCAAATTAAGGGGCTTCTCAACTAAAAATCTTTTATTGAAATTTACGAACTATTCTATTATTATTATTATTATTATTATATTATTTTATTATTATTATAATTAATATTATTATAATTATTATTATTATTATTATTATTATTATTATTTTATTGGATGTATTTCATACAAACCGGTTAAAACCGGAGCTACATGTTTACGGATTACGTCAAGTATTTCATGTGTACCTATTACATACATTATTACTTTTGTTTAAACTCTAACAAAAATTAAGTCATTTATAAATTTTAATATTGTTTGTAGATGAGTTTTCTTTTGCTGTGTACGGTCGGGGCCCGATTTCTGTCGCAACCTAGCATTTGCTTTTTCGGACTATGGGAAACCACGAAAACCATGTCAGGATGGAAGCTGTCTCGAAATTTTCGAAGTATCTTCTTAGTTTAGAAATTTACGAACTATTCTTCACGTGTGAGATTTACTGCCTTTTGAGTCTCGATGTATACATTGGTGAAGATCTAGTTTTTTAATGCTTCATGTAGCTTCTTGGGTATGATCCCCGTTGGCTGATATAATGAATGGGATGTTTTTACCTTTTCTGTTTCCACATCTTCTTGATCTCAATTGCAAGTCACTATACTTGTCAATTTTTTTTCTTCCACGTGGTCTCGACGTAATGGCACATTGGGATAGCAACGTCGATAAGGGTAGTTTTTTGTTTCTTCTTGTCAATTATTATTAGATCCGGTCTGTTGTGATGTATCGTTTGGTCTGTTATAACTGTGCGGTCGTAATATACATTTGTAATCTTACTATCTAGTACTTTCTCTGGTTTGTATTTGTAGTAAGGTTGTGTGTGTTGTCAATGGGGTTTGTACTTGATTGCTATTTTTTATGAATAATGAATTAGCTGCTTGGTTATGTCCGTGGAGGTAATCTTTTTGACATAGTGACTTGCACCCGGATATGATGTGTTCGATTGTTTCACCCCTTGCACTACATTTTCTACATTGATCGTTACTGTCGCATCTTGTTTTATGTATTTTTTATAATTGTTCGTCGCAATCACTCTGTCTTGAATAGCCATCATAAAACCTTCTGTTTCTCCAAATAGTTCCCGTTGTTTAACCACCTATTTGATGCTTTAATATCTACGTGACCTTTGTGTAGCCCATCATAATGCCCTCTTGTGTAGGGTCTTTTCCCTGAGAGACGTAACTCTTTTGAAGGTCAGTTATGAGTTTCCCTTGTAGATTGACTTTTTCTTTTGCTTAGATTGAGTGGATTTAATGATTTGTCAGCTAGCACTACAGCCCTATGAAGTGTGTATTGGTTTCTTTGTAAAAAAATTTTTTTCTTAAAATGTCTATTTTTTTATAATATAAGTTTTTTCAGATCAATTAGGCCCCGTCCTCCTTTTTCTCTTTGGGAAATGTCAATCTCTCTATGCTGATTTAGGATGATGTATTCTGTGTTTGGGTAAGTGATACGAGTTAATATTTCCAACGCGTGGATGTCTGTCTGCGTCCATTTAATGATTCCCAATGATATGTCCAGTACTGGTACAGCATATGTTATTTATTGCTGTGATCTTGTTTTTACCTTTTAGTTGCGTCTTGAGGATAGACTTTAGTCGTTTCTTGGGGATTGTAAACTATCAATTTTGCTTTCATAACTTTATGTTCAATTCTGGCAGTTGTGCGAATCCTAAATATTTGTATACATCGTTATCGTCCATTATTCCAATCCTATTTCCATCATCTAGCTGGAACTCTTCTGCTTGTGTAACCTTACCCTTTTCGATATGTAGCGTCTTACATTTGTCTACTCCAAACTCCATGCAGATATCTTGACTAAATTCTAATGTTGTATTGACTAGACTGTTTAGTTGAGCAAATTTGATGCATACAACTTTAGGTCATCCATGTAGAATAGGTGGGAAATTGTGTGACATACCACATTATTGTCCTTAATTTTAAATCCGTATGTCGATTCGTTAAGCATATGTGACAGTGGGTTTAATGACAGACAAAACCATAATGCACTTAATGAGTCACCTTGGAAAATGCCACGTTTAATTTGTATTGGATCTGTAGTTATCTGCTGGTTTTTCATATTTAGTTTTAGTGTTGTTCTCCATGTCTCCATTACTGTCTTCAAAAAGTTTACAATTATTGGGTTGATTTTATATATTTGTAAAATCTGAATAAGCCATGTGTGTGGTGTTGAGTCAAATATTATTATTATTATTATTATTATTATTATTATTATTATTATTATTATTATTATTATTATTATTATTATTATTATTATTATTATTATTATTATTATTAATTAACACAATTAACTGGTCGGGACATTTCGCCGCGTCGATTCTGCTTTTATTGCGTTTGACGTTTCAGCCCAACTAACAAAAAAGTAAATTTGAAATTATTATTATTATTATTATAAATTATTATTATTATTATTATTATTATTATTATTATTATTATTATTATTATTATTATTATTATTATTATTATTATTATTATTATTATTATTATTATTATTAATATTTATTTATCCCAGAACAGTTTTACAACTTTTTTAAAACACGAGGTCAGCAGTCTGCCTCTTACCACAGAGCGACTGCAAGCGCAAGTCCACACATAATTGTTCATAATTCCTTCTGTGGTACACAAATGTAGGATCGCTATGATGTGACAACCATTTAACAAACCGCTGCTGGAGTCGCTCTAAACTGTCAATTTTTGTCTTGTGATGTTGTGACCAGATAATACTTGCATACTCCAACTTCGGCCGCACTAATCCCAAGTATATACGTCTAATTGTATTTTTAGAGAAGGCAAACTGAAAATTTCGTTCAACGAAGCCCAGTAACTTGAAAGCTTTATAAATAAATAAATAAATAAATTGTATTTAGAGTCTACCCACTCAGTTATATAACTGATTTTCAGTGGGGGACTTTAAATCAAAGCGACTAAGCCAACCCTGTAGGCCCCGACGCAATCGGCGAGTGAGCGATAACCAACCAAAGATCGTTATTTTTAATAGGGAATATAGCAATCAGTGGTATGGACAGTGCGAACACCCGCGAATCAACGCCAGAATCAACAAGGCCGATTCAGCACAATTCTGAATTTATTATGTGCTTCGTTGCTAGGACGGCTCCAAAGTCACCGTTTACAAACTCCTAAGACAAGAACTGATAAGAGTCGAAAGCAGGGCCGAGCGCTTTCATATTTTGCGGTGCCTACCTAAACTAAATCGTCCGCTATCGGTAGCTCTGTCAATACAGTTGCGTCTTCTCCCCTAGGTCCTAGGCTACCCGCATTACCAGCCACGTTTCAAACCACGAGATATTATTTGGTGGCGAGTTGGATGATTTCATGCGACTGACTGCCACATCCGAAGTTTTTAATGACAAAATAAATAATTATAATGTACATCTTGTGAAAAGAGACGTAATTACACTCTAGAAATATCGACAGAACGTTTTATAACTATTAACAGTGTCCTAATAGTCATGACAAATGTTTACGCTTATCGCAAGTTATCGTGCATCTGTATAAATATCACTCTAGACCGCACGTTTACCGTGGTCATTGTTGGCCGAGTGGTTAGAGCTCTTGTTTTGCATGCGAGAGGACGTCGGTTCGAGCCCCGTCTAGGAAAACTTTTTTACTTTTTTTTACTCATTCCATTATTGTTGTTCACTTATAATTTGTGACGGAATCAATTTTTATAACTTTCCAGTGCAAATTACTCTAATGGCGAAGGCTTTCTCGCATCCGTGCAGCGGCAATCGGCAAGTTATGAAAGTTGGACCCCTACCGGCGGTAGAACAAGATGATATTATACTTTTTAGAAATCCTAATTCAAAATACATACCATAAACCGTATACGAAAAGAATCCGCCTTGTTCTACATGCCGTTTTGGCGTTTTGACGCGCGCCGCGACGCTTCCGCATGACGTTTCACCATTTTGATCCTTGTTCTAAATCAATAACTTTGTACGATTATTTAGTAGACGAATCGACCGTTCCAGTGAATACCCACATTTACCCATTAAAAATAGTTTAGAGTATTTAAATTGGCCTAAAACGCAAAAATGTGACTTATTATCAATTTTACTTTCATATTCAATGCCAATTTACGAAAACGTTTGAAAACATATTGTTGGTTTATCAGTCTTAAAAACATGCTGTCACATGTATTATAATACTACAATGCACAGATAGTTATACGAAGTCGCTGAGATAGTGCATGACATGCGTTTGTTCGGCCGCGCGTCTTATTTACTTCCGCTGTCGCGCAGAGTACTACTATTCACTGTGAGGTCCGGGGGCCAAACCGAACACATGTAACAGACAAATTGGCAATAAAACTTTTAACATCATTTAAATATGTAATAATTTGAATCAATTACTTAAATTTTCTGGGCACATGTCACGTCAAATATTAATTTATTATGTAGCACATAGGCATGTTAAGTGTGCATGACATTCTTGTATGGCTTCTACTGGAACGTAATCTAGGGCGAACGGTCGTTCGCCCGCAGCCAAGCTAGGCGATGGCTAACTCGACCCTGTTTACTCCCACCGCGCGTTGGGGGTTTTCAGCTATCTGCACACGCCGCCCCGAAAAATTTACAATCTTGAAACTCGGTGTGGTTCATGTGGTTCATGATCTACAAAAAAATCAGCCCGATCCGATAACCAGTTCTGTGTTAAAATATTGCGTAAAATCGACGAAAACTTCCGGCTTGCTGGGTGGGTGGCTAACTAAAGTTTATCTATCCTTGAGATACAAAGTGACCATCGGCGGACGAGACCGGGATCGGTCGTCCCGTCTATTGTCTGCATTTTTCCCTTTCCCCCTTTTTTGGCGTGACCGAACTTGGGAGCGAACATGGGTTTTTTCTACCTGCCTCCACACATTTCAAATCTATTGTGATGAAAATAATGTATTCAGCGAAATATTTTTTTAAAATTGCATGTATTTAATAACGTGGTTCAAATGTATAGCTTGAGTTATGAAATGCGTTTTTTTTTCCCTAGTGTCTACGATCAAAACTGACTGAAATATATAAATATTATTTTATTACTAAATAATACTATCAAAATATATTATAGAAGCATTATCCGTAACTCAGTCAGTTTTGAATTTCGTCCCAAAAATGAAATTCAAGACTCACGCTTAATATTTTATCAACGTTATTAGATATTTGTAATTGAACAAAAAATATCAATAAATAAATAGAACAATAGAACAGGAAGAGAATACAGCAGGTAAAAAACCCTCAGCTTCTAGGATGGTCTATTTTTTGGATGAGCGTAGCGAGCGAAGCGAGTGAAGCGAAGACTTCAATTTCACTGACCCCTCAAAAAATTTAGCTCCAATGTTTTTTTGTGTGTTTGTTTTTTTTTTTTTGTTTGTTTTTTTGTCTGTTTGTTCGCACGATTCCGGGCAAACGGCATAAGCGATCTTGATGAAAATTTGACAGGACCTTCGAAATCTCTGAACTTAGACGTGCCACGTTTTTTGGGTTCAATCAGAGAAATATTTCTCATGAATTCGCACTTTTACGATTTTTTTCGATTTTAGTGCGATATTTTCGTGACATTTTGGGCCGATTCTGACAAACGGGTGGGGCTACAAGTTCATATTTTCATGGACATTAAAGGGTTTATGGTGATGTAGTACCTTGTGAAAAAAAAGTTGAAAAAGGTAACCAGAACCCATAAAATAAACGTAACTGTTACGATTTTTTTCGATTTTTAGTGCGATATTTTCGTGACATTTGGGCCGATTCTGACCAAACGGGTGGGGCTACAACATTCATATTTCACATGAACATTAAGGTTAAGGTGATGTAGTACCTTTTGAAAGAAAAGTTGAAAAAGTGAGCCAGAATTCATAGAATAAAGGTTTTGATATGAGTTTTTTTTGGGTTTATAATAACCATTAACAAGTAACATTTGAAACTCGACAACAATCACCTACAAAGCATTCACAAAGCACTTGCAAAGGAAAAGTGGTCCCACCGCAAACTAAAAACTTACAAAAACGCTCATCCATCAACGCGGCGGGACTTTAGCGTTTTCCTAGTACGCTACACGCGACAACCCTTAGCAGCTGCCTCAAAACTCATAACCCGACGCGTCTGTCATGGTCTTTGTAACTCAAGATTGATAAACTTAAAATATGATGGTAAATGGTTGGCTTAGCGCTTGTCAACAGGCGAAATGATCTTACTTCTTTTCTATGTGAAACTAGGGAGAAAGAATGAAATGCTTGGCTCAACTTCTATACCCACAGCATTCACATGTCAAAGCATGAGCAAGCAAAACGCATGTCATGCACTATTCGGCGACTTTCGTATAATTATCTGTGCATTGAAGTATTATAACACATGTGACAGCATGTTTTTAAGACTGATAAACCAACAATATGTTTTCAAACGTTCTCGTAAATTGGCATTGAATATCAAAGTAAAATTGATAAAAAGTCACATTTTTGCGTTTTGTGCAAAAACACTATAGTGACATATTTTTATTATATTTTGTTCCCCGAAAAAGTTCAAAACTTCCTAAATGAATATAAATTTGTATCATAAGACTTATATTATTTTCTATTGTGGTAAGTTATCAGCATTTGTAAGGTAGCGTCAAAAATGTATAGGCCTAACGATTTTTACGTTTTCACACACGTGCGCGACCCGGCACCTCCACCAAAATCATTAATAATACTCGCAAACCCCTAGAGAAAATGAATTATCTTCTTGGAAGTGGAAGAACTATTTCATTGTTTTTACTATAAGAAATTTTCAGAGGAGCATATTTTTTTTAAAACATTATCTTTCCATGCACGGTATAGTTAAAGAAAAATACCAGGTCACTTTCTCACTAAAATTGCAAACCGGTACAAAAACGTAATTTTTATTAGTTTCTTGGGACACCGGTACAAGTGTTATGAAACGGTACTGTACCGGTCAAACCGTGGTCACCTTATTAGACGAGTGAGCGCAGCGAACGTAGTCTACAACGCTAACTCGATCGGCCTTGGTCGTGATTAATTCTGTTAAATGTTAAATGTTAAATGTTTGTTAAATGTCTGTCTGTCCGGTCCCATACGGCCGAACGGCCAAATAGACTGAGCTGAAATTTTAAACAACATCCGTGACCAGGTAACTGAGAACTGCTAACAAAATGAGCACAATCTGTTGTGATTTTAAACCTGCAAGAAATAAAAAACTGGAAAATTCGTTGAAATGCATAGGGATTATTTTAACGACAATGATTTTCATTTTGAAATAATATTTTTTGTTTGTTATTTACCTGGCTGTGAAATGCCGTGTCCAAGGTTAATCGAATGTTGGACGTCAAGGTACCCCCAAATTCCGCTCGTAGATTGAGTAAACCTTGCAATATTTTCACGTATTTCGTACTGGCTATGTTTTCCATAGTATTGTCACAGATGATGGACTACACTGCGTTATATGCATTTCAAAACATGTTAAATAATTTAAAAAATACAATCCAGAAATTACAAAATCTTTCCCGAGCATTGAACCCACGTCTCCCACATTTCGGCTATAAGGGCGCTTTAGCCAACTTGACTAGGAACACACCAAAGTCGTTGTTAGACGAGTGAGCGAGTCATGTGTTGAGTACACGGCAACATTTGCATTTAAGTTTGATAATTATATAGGTATAAATAATAGGGTTTTAAGTTTAGTTGGTATAAGGGCACGTCAACTGTAAGGTAATAATGCGCCACTTTAGTCTATGATAGGCTGGGAGACCTCAGTTGGTAAATAATTAATTGATAAATGGGCTTAAATGTGTAGTTTTTATTTTAACGACAATGTTTTTTCGGGAAGAATTATAATTTTTGGGATGTCAAGAAATGCGCGGCACTGGCCAAGATGTATCGAACTAGCACGCTCAAGATTACCCAAAACTCCGCACGGAGATTTAAGTAAACCTTGCAATCTTAACTCGTTCTCGTACTGGCTATGTTTCTTATACTATTCTGCAATGTTAAAACACTACAGAAATAATTTATTTGTAATTAATATTATTAATCTAGATGGTTGGCATGCGAAATAAAGTACGATGTACATGAATAATCCCATATAATTTTTATGTCTTTTGTAATTTTTTATACTTTACAAATTTGCGTTTAACGACAGAAAATACTATTGGTTTGTGCATGGACTTAGAATAGTAACATCCATGGTTTGTAGAAACTCCATTGAGATTCGTGGATCTTGATCACTGCCTTGGTACAAACAATTAAAGATCAAACAGGAATAATTAAAACATAGTATGGGCCGTGTTTAATTGTTATTTTGCAAACAAAAACACATTCTACGCCGCCATTAATTCGCCATTAATTTCTGTTTGTTTATAAAATAATTACTACCACTTTAAATTGATTTGATCAAACAATATTTGATTGTTTATGAACTTATCAATCAAATTAACATAGCTGGTGGTATTCTTAGTGACTCAGATATTTGCTTGTAAGTTATTTACTGCATTTACATATATTTGTGTGATTTATTTTGTCATTAATTTGTTTGTATTCTCTCTGTAGGCCTAGACCTGATTATTATTTTCGCGTTGTCCTGCGCTCCTGTACCATACATAGGTCTAATCCTTAACCATCACCCTCCCTTTTTGACTGTGTCTGGTTCTGTCCAGCTCTTGTCTGTAACATCTTGAATCCATAACCCTCACTCTCCCTGCTTTACTGTGGCTGGTTCTGTCTAGCAAAGGTCTGTACCATCTTGAATCCTTAATCTTCACCCGCCGTCGCCCCTACCTAAGGCCTCCCTAGCCTATCATAGGCTACAGTGGAGCATTATGGGCTAAACTATGACCTAAATTAAAATACCCGATTTTTATACGTATATTATAATCAAACTTAAATGCAAATGTTCCCGCGTACTCAACACATGGCTCACTCACTCGTCCAACAACGACTTTGGCGTTTCCCTAGTTTATTCTTCACTTATAATATTATTATGCGATAATAAAATAATGTCAACATAATTACTTATAGTTAATTTCTCATGATACATCAAGCAAGCGGTGGATGCAGTGCTTTCAAAACAGATTTTCTAGAAACAAAAGCTACCTTCTTTTGTTTATTTTGTTTACAATCTGTACCTAGTTCCAAGATACAATGCTTTTTATTAAATTTGCTATAATTACTGTCGTCATGTTACGAAAATTATATGAACATAAAAACAAAGTAAGTTTCACTGGTAAGGGTCACTGGTAGGGCTCGACATTTGCGTTGACAGGGTAGGCCCTACCTCACGATGGCGATATCAGACTGTGATGACGACAAAGCTGCCGTTATCGCTTTCGTACATGCGATCCTAACACACAGACGCGGAACTCTGTGCAGCCATCAAATCCCATTTTGGGCCTACTTCTGAGCCGTTTTGTGTAACTTTTACTGATGTAATTTAACGATTATGACCATAATTATGGTTCAAACAATATAAAATTTCACCACAGTGTTCAGAATAGTAAAATTAATACCGCGCTGTAATGAAAATGGATATACTTATTTCAATGCAGTAAAGTTCATAATCAAGTTCCAAAGTTATCATTTTTTTCCGAAGCAATAACCGACCAAAGAAAAAAATGGACAAATCCGATGTGTTCAAAATTTATTTTTGAGTATGGTTGAATTTTTTCATAATTATTTGATCATAACTGTAGAGCTTGTTATTTAATTTCTAACACTCTGCAGCCGCGCCTGAAACCTGTCTATGCATTAGGCTCTTAAGTCCAAATCAGAAGTTAAAAAACTTCTGACTTTGGCGGGGATCGAACCCTGGACCTTCTGCATTGGAAGCAGATACGCTAACCACAAGACCAACGAGCCACACAACAATAACAGAATAGTATGAATATGTTCATTAAACGAAAAATCAGACGTTAACAAAACACCTAGATCATGTACACTAAACACCCTATTAAGTGTATCGTTATGAACAGAATAATTGAAGTGAATTCGATTTTTCTTAATCGTAAAAGTAATAACAAAACATTTTTTTAAATTTAAATTCAACTTCCAAGAAGAGCACCAGTCACATAACCTTACAAAAGCTTTTTGAAGCTGTAAACAGTCTTGCAAAGATCTTACAGCAGCATACAGTTTGATGTTATCAGCATACATAAGACACGGAGAAAAAACTCTACATGGGATATCATAAACAAAAATGTTGAACAGCAAAGGCCCCAAAATGGAGCCTTGAGGAACCCCTGACGTAACCTCTTCAGCCCGAGAACTCGCCCCATTGATGACAACTGTCTGCTTACGTCCCGTTAGGTAATTAGACAATAATTTAATCATTGGGCCAGATATGCCGAGATGTCCAAGCTTGTAGATAAGAAGTGAATGACTCACAGAATCGAAAGCTTTTGAAAAGTCGGCATAAAGAGCATCCACTTGTACACCCTGATCTAAATTTTCAGATATTGTGTTACAATAACCAACAAGATTGGTAGCTGTTGATCGACTTGGCATAAATCCATGCTGACAATCCCGAATAAAAGGCTAAACATGAGAAAAAATAATACCATGCAAGAACTTCTAAAATATTTTGGAAAAAATTGGAAGGAGCGAAATCGGTCTATAATTAGTGGCCCCATCCCTATCACCACTTTTGAAAACCGGTGTGACATTTGCCCATTTCCACCTCTCTCCGGATATGTTCCTTCCGACAACATACGATTATACAGAACAGTTAAAGGGAACGGCTAACTCAGCAGCACAAGCTTTAATTATAGCTACTGGAACATTATCACTCCCCGGGGATTTTCCATTCTTTAAGTACCAAATAATTGATTTAACTTGCATCCTCGTAATTGTCGCACTACCTAAACACAAACAGTTAGTGGAACCATCTAGTAGTAGCGGCGGAGGATTAGGTAACTCACTTCTAGGTTGGAAGACGGACTTAAAATGCTGTGAAAAATATCACAAGCCTCAGTAGCATTCCTCGAGGTGGCTCCATTATAATGAACATTTAGAGGAACTCGACTTTTTCTACTTTTGTTACGGATAAAGTTCCATATACATTTAGGATCAGAGTTTGAACTAAATTGCTGCTCAAAGCTGCTTAGGTACTCATTATATTTCACTTTCTTCATATTCTTAAATTGAGCTCTTTTTACACTAAATTCAACGTAATCACACGTCAATTTATTCCTCTTCCATTTTCTATGAGCGCGGTTTTTAGATAACAACATGTCAATCACGTCACCATCATACCATACAGGATATTTATTAGGATTTACCTTTACCTTAGGAACAATATCACGAATGACTTTCAAAAACAAGTCATAAAATACATCACAACATGAATTCACGTTATCACTGGCAACCATTAGGGCCCAATAAGTCACAACCCGCGGTATTCAAATAGATAGCATTCTGGGGAATGAGCTTAAACGGCATAAGCTATCAAAATGACAAACTTTTTAAATTTCTAATATGACGTCACAACATCTTTTTCAAAATGTCAAACCAAAAAAAAAACAAAAGGACGTAACCACAATAGCCTGAGTCTAATCGAGGATCCAGTCCTCGCGGACTTAAACAACATAAGCTAGCAAAATGACAAAACTTTTTAAATTTCTAAACTATTTAAATGAAATGCTTCGCTCGTTCACTATCTATTTTATTTTCACCATCGCCGACATGCCCATACATGAAAATACAACGTCAGCGGAATTCAATTGCAACTGCCTGTTTCTCATAACACTTATAACATGCTCTGCATTATTATTTGCATGATTGAAAGTAACCATTTTTATTTCACCGGAAATACCAGGTTTTATTCTCAGTCAAGTTTCAACTTGAAACTACTACGTAATCATTCTATCATTCTATCTACATGAAAATTAACATCTGGTGTGAATTAACTTGTGGGAAAGGATATACGAGCAATCAGTATACACTATGAGAATACATTTGACACTTTTATTGATAAATCATTGTCAATATATTATTCAACACCCAATTAATCGAAAATCATTAGAAACTTTTCAGTGACATATTTTTTATTTTGATAAAGATTAGCAATATACTCACATACAAAATCGAATATGGTCTTGTTTTCTACATTCAACCCAAATAACAGCAATCGAAATTCAGAAGGATTAGTATAGGTAAACATAAAAGATAATCAATTTGTTACATTTTATAATAATATATGATTATCATATTTTATTCTTTTCAATAAACCTATACAAAATTAATTTTTTTCCACCACACATTATAGTGATTTATATATATATATATATAATATATATATATATATATATATATATATATATATATATTATATAATATATATATATATATATATATATATATATATATATATATATGTGTGTGTGTGTGTGTGTGTTATATCGCAGACTTTCACGGATTGAATATGCACACATTGTATTTTCGGGTAGTCCGTGTGGTTTTATTTTTATTTATTCCAACGTTTCGGGTAGTTCTCCCTGCCCATCTTCAAGGAAATTAAACAAAAAAACAATATGAAAAACAAACAAAACCGTACTTCATAACAAACACTGCAACTAGATACATGGACAAAAACTAAATAGCTTAGAAAACATAGGTAGGGCCTACTCATGACAAATACAACCGTGTGAAGCCATCAACAGTATCCTATTACTGTTTAGATGACCTCAGCGTCCGAGTAGATGGCTCAAGGGGTCCTTGTTGAGTCTTCCTTCTCTTGTCAGCTCTTGGAGGAGGACGGACTGCAGACATTTCCATAGGGAGAGCTTTTGGTTGATCATTACAGTCTTGCAAAACATGTTTCCATGTGGCTGGAAGTCTTTTGGCATCATCCCGTGTGTTCATGTTGTGTTTCCGCTTCTCCATCTCCACCGCCTCTCTTACGATACGGGGCACCTCATGTTCAACTTTGGCTAGGGTTTTAGCTTCATCAAAGTTAATCCAGTGTTCCTTGTCGAAAGCATGTTGGAAAAGAGCTGAGGTGGTTTCCATACGTCTAACTGCAACTCTATGTTCGTCGATGCGGACATATATTTTGCTTGCGTTATTTTGCTTGCTTGTTGCATGAGTAGGCCCTACCTATGTTTTCTAAGCTATTTAGTTTTTGTCTATGTATCTAGTTGCAGTGTTTGTTATGAAGTACGGTTTTGTTTGTTTCTTATATCGTTTTTTTTGTTTAATTTCCTTGAAGATGGGCAGGGAGAACTACCCGAAACGTTGGAATAAATAAAAATAAAACCACACGGACTACCCGAAAATACAATGTGTGCATATATATATATATATAAATATATATGTATTTTTTTTAATTTTAAAGTAAGAATTCAATTGAAATGTATAATAGTTAAAAACAGTGTGTTGCCCGTACACTACTACTCCTAAATACTTATATTACATCATAAACTTATATTAAAGCAATGTTCTTTCAATCAATAAGTTGTAGTTATCTTCGAACAATAATTCTTTCATAGACACTACATCAACATATTTTTACTATCACGTGATCATCGAATGATAGGCACACTTTTGCTGTCAATATTGCAATTATTTTCATTCTTTTACCGCGAGCGTGTCGCATCTATGGTTACGTTGTAATCACAATTCAGTTTACTTTATACTGAGTGTCACATTATTAAAAACATATATTTCTTATTCACTATTTTGAATCAAAACTTTGTGTAAGAAAAATGCACGATAATCAAAATTTCCCTGAAGCGAAATTTAACAACATTGAACTTATAGTTAATAACAGGTTAGTCTGACTTCTTGTTACGGGTCGTAGACTTACAGCTCAGGTATCATGGTTTCGGGAGCATTTAGCAAAGTTTGAGGAGTATGCGTTAATGTTCTTGGTTTATGGCAAAGGTTTATGATGGACTTCCATGTCTATATATATATATATATATATATATATATATATATATATATGTCACAAACCTTTGCCATAAACCAAGAACATTAACGCATACTCCTCAAACTTTGCTAAATGCTCCCGAAATCATGATACCTGCTGTAAGTCTACGACCCGTAACAAGAAGTCAGACTAACCCTACTGGTCAAAATATTCACAAAACCGTGTTACCTTCCACAAGTCAAGGCCCAAGGACAAGAAGTCAAGCAAGAAAGCATCCCACAAGTTCTGGTCAAGAAGACTACTTCATCTAATCACTAACATGACATGTTTTTCTGAACTCTTTCCACATGTTATAATATTCCTGTTAGTTAACTTCTTTGAAATTTCATTGTTTATTATGTTTGTTTTATGTTATTATTGTGTTTTTGTTTTCGTTCTCTCTTGAAGTGTTTTTTGGATGAGCGTAGCGAGCGAAGCGAAGATTCCATTTCACTACACTGGAGAAAAAAATCCGGAATGTTTTTTTTTTTTGTATTTTTGTGTGTTTGTTAACACGATTCCGGCTAAACCGATACTCCGATTGCGATGAAATTTTATGGAGGCCTTCAAAATCTCTAAACTTAGAACTGCCACGTTTTTCGGGGAAATTTTTCTTATAAAAAACGCAATTTTACGATTTTTTTCGATTTTTGGATGAGCGAAGCGAAGACTTCAATTTCACCGACCCCCCAAAAAATTTAGCTCGATGTGTTTTTTTTTTTTTTTTTTTTTTTCCGTTTGTTTGTTCGCTCTCTACCGGGCAAACGGGATATGCGATCTTGATGAAAATTTGACACGACCTTCGTTTTCTCTGAACTTAGACTTGCCACGTTTTTGGGTACAATCGAAGAAATATTTCTCATGAATATCGTACTTTTACGATTTTTTTCGATTTTTAGTGCGATATTTTCGTGCCATTTGGGCCGATTCTGACCAAACGGGTGGGGCTACAACGTTCATATTTCACATACACATTAAGGTTATGGTGATGTATTGCTTTCTGAAAGAAAAAGTTGAAAAAGTTAGCCAGAATCGAGAGAAATAAAGCTTTTAATATACGTTTTTTGACTTTTTGTGCGATATTTTCGTGCCTTTTGGGCCAATTCTGACCAAACGGGTGGGGCTACAACGTTCATATTATACATGGACATTAAGGTTATGGTTATGTAGTACCTTTTGAAAGAAAAAGTGGAAAAATTTAGCCAGAATCCATAGAAATAAAGCTTTTAATACAAGTTTTTTACGGTAAATAATACCAATTGACAAGAAACAAAAGAAACTTGACAACATTCACCTAGAATGCGTAGGCAGCAAAACAAAGCACTTGCAAAAGTAAAGATATCCCACGCAAACTAAAACCTTTAAAAAGCTCATCCATCAACGCGGCGGGACTTTAGCGTTTTCCTAGTTAAAAAAATTCTTCGACTTATAACACTTACATGCTTTATCCGGTCGTAATGATTTTTTAACAGAACCTTAATTTTATGTATTAAGATATTCGTGTGAAATTTGAGCGTAATCGAAAAATTATTTCTCATGAAAATCGAAATTTTACGGGTTTTTTCTTTTTTAAAACAATTCTTTGACATATAACACCTACATGCTTTATCCTATTGTAATGACTTTTTTATAGAACCTTAATTTCATGAATTAATATACTCGTGTAAAATTTGAGGGCAATCGAATAATTATTTCTTATGAAAATTGCAATTTTACGATTTTTTTCTTTTTTTAAAATTACGTAAAAATTACGATTTATTAAAAAAATTAAGTTAATTTTTAATTTAATTTAATTTAATTTTAAAAAAATCTTCGACTAAGTAATGATTTTTTCACAGAACAACAGAAAATCCGCGTAACACAATGCAGCTCAATGCACCAATTACGCTCATCCAACAACGCGGCGGGACTTAAGCGTTTTCCTAGTAAATTTTGGATTTATACTTGAGTTGCTTTACTGTCTTTGACAAAGAATGGTGAAATCCAATCGAAACGTCAGATTAAATAAATAATATACGTGGTACACCGAAAGAAGTAAATTTAATTATTTAAAGATGGTAACACATACAAATAGCCACGAAAACCTCAGAAATTCTAAATATATTATTTTTAATGTGAAACAATAAAAATATATCGTGTTCAGGATACCATTCAATAAAATTACTGCAGAGACAATAATATCACGCTTCAATTTAATTTTAGCAAAGCACTTCCCAATCCACAGAGTTAACCCATCGCCAGCGTTATTTTAATGTTATTTATAAAAAATTGGAAAAAAGTATCATACAATAGAAGAGAGTACAGTTTACAAAAGTTTTCTTAAGCAATCTACTTTGACCAAAAAAATAACACGTATCTATACAAGAGAATTCAAACTCAAACTCATATCATTATATTTTATTACACAAGTAATAATAATAATATGTTGTCTTTAAAATAAATATTTTTATTCCCTTCCTCCATTTATTTCAAAAGTGTTTACGATTTAAAAGTAGGCTACATTACTACAAATAAAATTCGAAATTTTTGTTTTGTTTTGTTTGAGCGTAGAACTTTGTCATAGTTTACAATCTTAAATCATAAAATCAAAGAAGACAAATAAAAGGTAGTATCAAAATATCACTGTAAATAATATTATCTTGCAAAGTGTTTAAATTTTCTCACAAAATAAGCAAATTACAATATTTGTATAGAACATTTTGTACTTAAATCGATAAGCTTTTAATAACAAGTACTTTTTATTGTCATGACCATTGTAAACTGTTATAAGCCTACAGCAATAAAATAAAACATGATTCATGTGCAGCATATAAAAATAAATAGATATAGACTCTATGGTAACTATTACTCAAACGGTTATATAAAAATAAATAACTTTGAACGTAAGATATTATATTGTAGCA
Organism: Sweltsa coloradensis; assembly: GCA_024449915.1. Lineage (NCBI taxonomy): Eukaryota > Metazoa > Arthropoda > Insecta > Plecoptera > Chloroperlidae > Sweltsa > Sweltsa coloradensis. The sequence continues at coordinate 1,176 of JAMZAV010012617.1, read as the reverse complement.
TTACATGATCACTCTCGGATGTTTTTTTAAGTGCAAGCATGTCCTACCATCAGTATATAAGTTTATAAAAACATTTTACTTTCGTTTTTGTATTCTTCTAGCTATTTATTCTTACAAAAGTATATATTACACAATACTTACCACTTTGTTAGAAAAATACTAGATTTATTACACAAAATTTTATTCTATTTAAACAGATATCACTTTATAAACAATATACTAAAGTACATCTTCCTTCGTAACATAAAAGTTACACACACAAAATTTTCATTCCAATGTATATTCGTAAATATAATATATTGCTCAATTGTATATTCAAGAGTACCCATGGACAGTAAAACCAAATATGTCCGAACAATGCAATTTAAGTTTAACGCATTAACACACTCCAATATTATAGATTCATGTGCATTCTTAGACAAGGTAATCAAACTCGTCACTTCTCAAGTCGTTTTAAAATCATTTCTGATTTCACTTGATGTTCTTGAGCTTAGCTTTTTCAGATTTAGGTAAACACTTGATTAGTTTTATCATTAATTATTAAAATAATTTCAGAAAAGATAAATTTTTCACCAAGCTCGAAACACTTTTTTCATCAAGTTCTCACATATTAAGGGTTCATAAATCTTGACATTGTTCATGTAATTTTTTATAATTTTTTTTTTTGTAATTTGTTTTAAAAATTCATACAAATTTGCTTCGTCACTAACATTTACTTCAATTTTTCATCCCACATTTTCAAGGAAAGAATAATAACCTCCATCAAAGTCTTCATATCTCGTTTCTTGGTTATCCAAAATATGTGAAAAAAATATCGCTCTATACTCGTTTTTAGGGCGCGACTGCGGCCTTATAGGTTTGCAACAAGTTTATAGATGAATGAATCCGTACACATTTAGAGCACGTCAAGACCTTTGCATTTATTTGAGGTAAAAGATACTAACCAATGTAAACGAAACTTTACAGGCATGATTCCAAAAGAACACTGCATTACTCCTTAAAACTTCATACTTTTGTGAGGGGCGTAAGTGTTCCTAAATATAAGTTTAGTCAGCCGTAAAAATTTTTATATTTTACACATTGCGATAGTTTTTCATCAAAAGTCTGCTATTAATTTTGCGTTATCACAACGAAACTCAAACACGACTTGCCTCGATTGTTTGTAATTAGAATACT